>CANDYH010000627.1:0-15744 GCA_947396885.1 Heligmosomoides polygyrus polygyrus | reverse complement strand
CCAAGAAACCATTCTAGGAAAAGGATGGATGTGAGTCATATGCATCTATCAATTGCTCATTCGCCTTATCTGCTTGGCACACCGCATACAGGGCTAAAAGCAACGACAATAGCACATTCTCCTTAGAGTGAGTCTTTGATCACGCGCTTGAAGAACAGCGTCTGCAGAGCGGCTAGCGTAGAACAGACGCTTTCTAGCGCACAGTGTCTTCAGCGTTTATTTATTGAGTGCAATTTCCGAAATGAGCATCGAAATACGACAAAGGTACATGAAGACGAATGACATGCTCGAAAATCACAGAAGAGTCAACATTAAATAATGAAGAGGAAAATTTCAAGGGCATATTCATCACACAGCGCTTAGGAGGACATTATTTGTAGGCCGATAGACAGCATCGCAGCAGACAGCATGGCTTGGCATATCCTAGGACAAAATGAACAGACCGAGGCAAGGAGAATACAGAAGAAAAGAGATATGTAAGGTGACAAAGAGGTCGAAGTAATTGCCTTGTGCTTGCGCGGTGAAATACCCCGAGCACTCAATAGGTGGGGGCAAAACATTAGACAACATGGGTATCGAAAAGGTTCACCCCGATCCGCAAGGACAATGGATATGAAATCGAGAAGACAACAAGAGCAATGATGTACAGAATTGCGTCACGAGAGTTGACAAAAAGGGCAGACGGATGCAGAAGAATCCCAGAGAAAATAAGGGCCCAAAGAGACCGACGCATCATATACAGCCGCACTGAAGCTTCATCCAACCAGGCAGAGGTCGAGGAGATGTGTCACTAAAGGAATTGCTCCAAGGGAAATCTATTTGCGGAGTAAATCAACAAATGAGCGCAGTGGATGAAAGGATCACACCCGGAGGTAGAGCAATTCCATAATATCTTCAAAACTCTGAGCGTACACATGAAGAATAGTGAGCGATGGAGAGAGAAAAGATGCGCGGTGGCCGTCAGGGCGGAGGCGGTTGTGCGGAGGGGGTTTCGTCGTCTGCCGTTTGATCACGGTCGTCTTCATCGAGCTTATCGCCCCACGGGTAGGGTGTCGGCTGTAGAACTCTCGCGCACGAGCACCACATCGTCCGGATCTCGAACAGGATGGGAAGAGTCGGCCTGGTGCTCCTCAGGCATCTCCGAGTCCTCCTGTAGGTTAGGCGGTTCGCTGACTGGCGCCGCTTCTTCGCCGTTGGACTCGTGTGTTAGAAGAGCCGTTGGCAAACTGCAAATGGCCGGTCTTGAACAACGAAACGCGCTCTACACTAATCAGTGGACTCACGTTATCTAGAGCTCGGCTTCTCTGCGAGTCGCTCTGGTGGTGTCGGTCATCGCCACATCCACATCTAAACGAAGACGAGCTGTCGTTCTCGGGCTTCGGCTAGTTATATTCAATCACGGAACTTTATCAGCTTACTATTTACAAAGGCGTATGTCTTGCAGAATTGTGTGATGACATTTTGGAACGTGTTTGAATGAGCCCTCTCCACGCCATAGGGAGACCACACAGACCTCGTTCTGGTTCTGCGCTTCACGCACGACCTTCTTCAGAAAAGTGGACTTCTGAAGCGCAGTTCAATTAAAAACTGAGACGTCGAAAAGAATAAATAGGTAATTTGTAAACACTCAAAAGGTTTGTTCCTGGCCACATTTCTTCGAGCCAATAATAGCAAAGTCATCAAGCTTAGAAAAGTTATAACTTTACCGCTGGCTATGCAACGCAGAAGGGCACCACTATGTGATGGAAACAAATATTCTGTAAACTAAGAAAAGATCTTGATTCGGTTTCATATCTGTTAGGGGTAAATGGTGTCAGCGAGGCCTATGATCTATCAAATGCTCTATGACCTGCCAAGTACGCGACTGACAAAATCACACCTTGAAGAGCTAAGTATTTTAGGAGGTTTTCAGTTGCCTGAAAGTTTCAGGAGCAGTACAGGATTACCTTTTCGCCCTAAGGTTAAATTTTTCACGATCTTCTGAAATTGGTTATGCCTGTTGGTAAAAACCAGTGTGACCTTTGAATCTGGTCAAAATGAAGCTGCTTAAGGAGCCAAAATAATCTTAATAGGGAGCTTGGTACATCCACAAAATTTCGAAAAAAATCAAAGACTGAAATCCTCTATATATGATAGGATGATTGGGACGGGCCCTACTTCCTTGAAAGAAGTGATATTGTTTCTTGTAGCATTAAGTTGTTGCAAAAGTAGTTGCCCGTTTCGGGACCTCTTGAAACAAGCAAGGATTCTCATGAGGAAAGCTACCTTTCAAGCCAACTTGAGCAAACCAATTTGAAGGATTTTCCCTTCGTTCAAATTTGTTTCAAATTTTCGCCTGCCCTGATCTCGAAGGTTATTATAGGGTTTCATAAACAATGAACCGACTCAATTTTTAAGTGATAATGCTGTATGAGTTTAAACTCCAACGTTCTTCAGCTGAGGTAACCGAGCTGCGAGCGCATTCGGCTTGGAATCGACTTTTGAACGGCGGAAGCATGAAGGATAAAGGACGGCGTTACTCAATTTCTTTTGGGATGCGCCACGCACACTACTTCTGTGGATATCGCAGAGGCGATTTGAATGCGTATTTGCTCGTAGAATGACTTTGCGGGGGCCAGCTGCCGAAAAACTCATCGCCTTTGTCCTTCCCACACATGTGGAGCACCAACACGCCGACCCCAGGGAATGGAAGGTTTGGTTTGCCTAGTGCGGGAAATCCGAACCAAGAACCTGGCATCGATCGAGTGAACGCGACAGCGGCATCTCACCGACTGCGCTACACGCACTCTTTTAGCACATTGACGACAACGCGTAATTTGCAGTGGTGAGCACATGAAACAATCGACTTTTTAGCCAGCTAGAGCGCGCGCATCATTTATGCTAGATTTTGTCCCCTCAGGACCGCGTTTTTGCCGCACTGAAACCGTTTTGGGATTGATGGCTCAATATACTTCGAGAAATGGAAGACTTTATTCCCGCCGGTGTAAGATAAAGCAAAATAACAGTTTTCAAAAGACTTTTTTCCAAGGGGGATTATACACTTATATGTGAGTATTTGGCCCTCAGTAATGTGGATAGAATCTTTTGAAAGGGGCACCGACAGTAAGACAGCAAGTTCGAAATGTTTCTCGATATCCTATATCACGTTATTGAGTTATTCATTCCCTGGAGCAAAGTGGAGGCCACACGAGCTACCTTGCCTGATTACTTACAAAGAATGCTGGATCATCGGTCCTGCCTATTCAATACTGCGTATAGAAGTAATCTATCATCAGACTGGGAAGCGTTTAAAAAGTTTTCAGAGATTTTTACTAAAAAGCTGAACAAGTATAACAGCTATATTGAAAAGAAAGTGGTCGAATCTGGGCAAAGACAAAGTTTCTATCACATATTGAACAGTAGACTGAAAAATGTACATACGTAGGAGCTTTAAAGAGAGGAGGTCAAAGAGCAGTTAGTGATTTTGATAAGGCCAACTTACTAGCTGATCAATTTCTGTCGGTACATTCCACAGATGACGGAAACCTGCCCACGTTCGCCACGGATGTCAAAAATCCCGTGTTATCAACTCCTTGGTTTCAAGAAGAAAATATTTTTAACTTAATTTATCATTGGAAAATATCTTATTCCATTAAGCCTGATTATGTGCCCTTCTTATTTCTTCGAAAGGTTGCGCATGTGATCGCCAGACCATTCACCTACCTTTGTAATCAATCGCTAATGCGATCCGAAATTCCGGGTAGATGGAAACATGCTTTTGTGACACCGCTATTAAAGAAAGATCCAGCCTCTGACCCTAGAAATTACCGACCAGTAAGTATAACATCTTTTTTTCTGCAGTGTATTTGAGAAAATTATCAAAAGGTCATTACTGATTATTTAGAACGGAACTCGATCATTCCTAAGAATCAGCATGGGTTCGTAAAAGAGCGTTCAGTAGAGACGAATTTGCTCGAAAGCCTAAATGAATGGACCACTCTTCTAGATGATAAGAAATGTTGCGACGTGATTTATTTCGATTTTTCTAAAGCGTTTGATGTGGTTAGCCATCAGAAACATACACAAAATGAGCAAGGTTGGCTTCCACCCCCTTTTAGAGAATTGCTTAGCAGAATATTTGACAGGAAGGACGTTCCAGGTGAAAATTAACGGCGCACTTTCAACGTTTAGATCAGTAAGAAATGGTATCCCTCAAGGAGCCGTGCTGTCGCCCCTTCTTTTCATCTTGTACACAGCGCATCATCCCTCAATGTTTAAAAACTCCAGTATAATATGCAAACAGTTTGCAGATGACCTAAAGATCTACTGTTAATACAAGGAAGATGATCAGTTGTGTCTTCAGAGGGGTATTAACCTAATGCATGAATGGTCATTGAGGTGGCAGCTGCCGCTATCACCGGAAAAAACGAAGTTTCTGAGAATCGGAAAATCAAGAATCACTACTTCGATAGGTTTACCACAGAACGCGTTAATAAAATAGTAGACTTGGGGTATTCGTGTGATGATAAGCTTGATTTTTCTGATTACTACCGACAGATTTGTAACAAAGCAAATGTAAGAACCTACCAAATATTCAAGGGACTTAGCACTACAAATAACTCTGTTTTAATGAGAGCTTATAAAACATATGTCAGTCCTATTGTAGAGCGTGGAACAACAGTGTTTTCCCCTCACAAGAAGAAAGATCGGTTGTTAATTGAACGAGTGCAAAATAACTTTACAGGAAAGGTTATTTTACGATACAACGGTTTCTTCAATACCGGCATTCCAAGATCAACTATTGGAAAAAAGTTTTTTGAGATCTCTACTCTGTCTTCAAGAAGACAGGTAAATGACGTCTGTTGTGTATTTAAAATGATAGCAGGAATAAGTACTGTTGAGCTCTCCAAGTTTTACAAACTCAGAATGTATCAGTATTAACTATCAACTCAGTACAAGAGGAACTCTGCTGAAAATCTGGTTCCCTCGACCAAAATCCAAGCTAAGGACTCAGTTCTTTACGGTTAGGGCAGGTTCCAAATATCTAAGTTTACATAATGAAATAACTCCTTCACGTGAAAATTATAAACGTTTCAAAAGACTAGCGGAGAAAGCGTTACTTAAGCACTAGGGAGACATTTAAACAACCATTTCCTTTTTTTGTTTGTTTTACACTGTCATGTTATATCAAGTTCTGATGTAAATGAGCTGCTCTCATTTAATGGGTTAACAATATGCTGTTTTGCGGCTATCTTAAATGGTCGTAATAAATTCTTATTATTATTATTACCACATAACACTGAAACATAACACTGAACAGCTTTGAAAGGCTCCAATCAGGTATGCGAAGAATTTGGGTTCCATGATTGAAATTCCGACTTTTGGCCATTCCTATTCCTTCCGTAATATTTATTTTCCGATTTTTTTAAATTGAGAAACTGAAAGACTGATGAATCAAAGGTGATTCGACTGCAGAACTTTATCCGCCCCCGCCCGAAATGAAGGGAAAGACATACGTCTGTCGCGCTGGTGAGCGGTCGTGTCTTGGCCCCGCTCTGATTGTTCTGCTACTAAGTGATTTTACGAAGATTGTTCTGCTACTTAGTGATTCTACGATGGCACGACATCTATTGGTCTATCGGTTTACAAGACTTCTGATTCTCGTCGGCTCTCCTTTTTCTCTTGTGGCTGGAGAAAACAGTAATTCGTACTGCACTGAGCCACCTTAACAGGTGAATTGTTCCATATCCGTCATCGATTTGTGGCGTGGAGGTTGGGTGCGACCCCCAACCAATAAAGTGCCATTTGACCTTCGTTACTAGGTCGCTTCAAGAGGTCTATTTTATCCTTTCGAATTGTTTGTGCTTGTCGTATCAGCATGAACACCTCGTCTGGAGTTTCTTTTAAGAGCCAAACGCCCAAGGACGTCGTCCCCTCAGCTCGCCACGGAGTGTCTAGAAAAGGCGATCAAGGACCTGGTCGAGTGCAAGGACATACCAACTTGCGTCAAAACTATCCTTTTGGTCATCACCACCCAGCTAAGTTGCATTGTCGAGGAAATAATCTTCTTCGTTCTGAAAATGCGCAGTTCGCTAAAGAAAACTCTACGCTTCGCCTTGAGTTGGACACATTGCAAAGAAAGATCATGCAACTTGAATCTTATGATGGATTGAAGAAGGATGGTAGCAACAATGATGTCGCAAAGACTTTTCCTGAGTATGACAATTTTCATGAGTGTGAATGGCAACGTTCAATTGTATTAAGCGGTGTTAGAGAATTATCTTCTAATTTAGCTGATCGTGTACAACATGATTTCAACTGTGTTGTAAGAATTCTCTCTTTCCTGGAAGTTGAATCGTTTTCGATGAGCATGTATAGATTAGGTAAACTTGTGCCTGGCAGGAATAGACTTATAAAAGTAGTTCTTTCGTCTACTTTTCATCAACGCCTCACATTAAAAAGAGCTCCTCACTTGCGATTCTTTCCAGTCAAAGGCTTGTTTATCCGGCCATCACTTACTTTGGCTGAGAGGAAGGCGAGAAAAGAGGAGCATGCGATCCAGGGCACGAGAACTATCACTCAAGGACAAACACAAGAATCCCAGTCGTCGGGGGACTGTGTTGCTCGGGAGGAGCCTAGTTCTGGTGGCATGGATAGCCCTTTTCCTGGCTCTAATTTAAACTCAGCAGTCGTCTGCGGTCTTGCTCACTGAAGTGCTTTTACTCCAATGTCAGATCTCTGCCTAAGAACTCCAAAGAAATTGACTTAGTTTTAGCTAGTAGATATGATTTGTGTATCTTCACTGAAACCTGGTTGAAGTCTCATCATACGTTGGCATCACTGTTATGCAACTCATGTTGTAACTTCGAGGCTATTCGTTGCGACAGAACAAGGCTGTTAGGAGGAGGAGCTCTTGTTCTCTTAACGAAAAACCTAAAATATGTGAATGAGTTTTCGGAAAGCTTTTGTAAAAGCTATGACATTTTACCAATTGATGTTCTTTGTGACCCTACCCCTTTCAGGCTGCTGGCTGTGTATCGAACTCCCTCCTGTTCAGAATTTTATTTAAGTCACTTATCAGCGCCATTAGTGACCTTGATAGCATCGAAAACCCATCCATAGTCGCAGGAGATTTCAACTTCCCTACTATCTATTGGAAAGCCCATCAGAATCTGCTATCACGGGTTTAAGCCACAACTTCTTGGAGTTCGTAAATAATCATGAGTTTATGCAATATGTCAAGACCCCGACCAGAGGAGGACATTTTCTTGATTTGGTTCTTTCAAATGACAGAAGTCTCATCAGCAATGTCATAACTAGGCTCCAGTCGGATCAAGTGATCATGCAAGTGTCTCTTTTGATGTTTCTGCTGAATTTCCGGAATCAATGGTCACTTATCGTCAAATTTTCTCACGATGCGATTATGAAAAAGTCTGCCAATATCTAGGGAACGTCAGGTGGGTTGACTCTTTTGAACGAGTAGAAAGCATTGATGAGAAATATGAGATGTTTTTGAGTATTTTACATCACGCCATTGAGATGTTTGTTCCATGGGGTCGTGTCGTCGCTACAAGCACTTCACTGCCTCAATATCTCCAAGGGATGCTCCAGCATAAAGGTTGCCTTTATTCGAATGCATGTAGAACACAATCTCCGGATGATTGGTTAAAATATAGAGCGTTCTCAGAAAATTTCGAGAAAAAATTAGAAAAATACAGCCGTAGTGTAGAACGAACAATAGTCGAATCAGGAGAAAAACGATCACTGTTTAGCTACCTGAAAAAGAGACTAAGATCTAAGAGTAGCGTACCGGCATTGAGTAGTGGAAATGTCAGAGCGATTTCAGATTACGACAAATCGAACATGCTCGCCGACCAATTTTGCAGAGTTTTTGGTTGTGATGACAACAGTTTTCCGGATTTTGATCCCACAATTGAGTTTCCGATGAATTGTTTTCCTTGGTTCCATAAAGTGAAGATCTATGAACTCTTGCAAAAATGGCCAGCGTCCTTCGCAATCACTCCAGACAATATTCCATGGAAATTCATTAAGGATGCATCTCATGTCATCGCAAAGCCTCTAGCTTACATTTTTAATCAAAGCATGATGTATGCCGAAATTCCCAGTAGATGGAAGCATTCATATGTTACAGCAATTTTGAAAAAGCAACCATCTTGCAATCCTAGTAACTATAGACCTGTCAGCCTCACATCAGTGTTCTGCCGCGTATTTGAAAAAGTAGTAAAAGATCTTAAGATCACCTTGACAAAAATTCGGTAATTCCTAAAAGCCAACATGGCTTTTTTAGAGTCGCTTAAAAGAGACCAATTTACTGGAATCACTGAACGACTGGACGCGTTTGTTGGATGACAAAAAGGCCTGTGATGTGATTTACTTCGATTTTGCAAAAGCCTTTGACCGTGTTTCTCACAAAAAACTAATATATAAGCTTGTGAAATATGGAATTCATCCAAGGCTTGTTAGATGGATAGAATGCTTTATCACGAAAAGAACATTTCAGGTTAAAGTGAATGATTCTTACTCTGATGTTAAGAGGGTGAGAAGTGGTGTTCTTCAGGGAGGAGTTTTGTCTCCACTTCTTTTCACCATATAAACCTTCTGACCTTCCTCAGGTTGTACATGGATTTGGAGTGAAGTGCAAGCAATATGCCGATGACATCAAAATTTATGCTCAATCAGACAACGTCTTCACTGGAAATTTGCAGCTTTCAATTGAATAGCTCAGTGGGCCCGTACCTGGTCGCTACCCCTAGCACAAGAGAAAACGCAACATATAAGACTAGGTAACTCAAATAACCCATCGCGGTTCAATATCGAAGGAAATGATATCTCTGTAGTTGAAAGGTCGTTGATCTAGGATTTTCGTATAACAATAAACTGGAGTTCTCCGAGCATTACAAAAATATTTGCAGGAGGGCGTATGCACGCACATATCAAATTTTCAAAGGTTTGGCCACGAAGAACAAGGACATACTGCTTAAGGTTTACAAAACCTATGTTAGACCAATTCTACAGTCTTTTCTCCCTGAAAGAAAAAGGATATAGAAGCGATCGAAAAAATTCAGAATAATTTTACAAGAAAGATTATGATTTGATACGTTGGATTTTTCTACTCTCGCATTCCTAGACCTGGAATTAGGAAGAAATTTCTTGGAATTCACACTCTAGAAAGTTGTAGGAAATTGAGGGATGTCTGCATGTTATTTAAAATAATTTCTGGACTGTGTGATGCGTGATGTGGACGGTACAGCTTTCTATAAAACAGTACCGTCTACAACCAGGGGTGGCAATGTAAAATTAAGCTACGGCCGGGCTAGAACTAGTATTCCAGCCCACTCATTTGCAGTAAGAGCGGGATCGGCATTTATCTCCCTGAGATCTGGGCTAAGCCACTCCTCAGCCAATTTTGTTGCTTTCAAGCGACTTGCCTCGAAAAGCATGATGAATTTTTAAAGTCTACCTCTCGTGTTTCATCTACTTCACAGCTTTGTCTAATTTTGTGTAACTATTTTTATCCCTAGTATCTGTTCCCGTTTTTCTCTTCTCAGGTTTGTGTTTCATTGTTTCATTGTTCATTGTTCGCTTCTCTCACGACTGTCTCATACGTCGTAATAAATTATTATTATTATTATTATTATTTAAACAACCATTTCCTTTTTTTGTTTGTTTTACACTGTCATGTTATATCATGTTCTGATGTAAATGAGCTGTTCTCATTTAATGGGTTAACAATATGCTATTTTGCGGCTATCTTAAATGGTCGTAATAAATTATTATTATTATTATTATTATTAACACATACCGCTGAAACATAACACTGAACAGCTTTGAAAGGCTCCAATCAGGTATGCGAAGAATTTGCGTTTCCATGATTGAAATTCCGACTTTTGGCCATCCCTATTCCTTCCGTAATATTTATTTACCAATTTTTTTTCAAATTGAGAAACGGAAAGACTGATGAATCAAAGGTGATGCGATTGCAGAACTTTATCCTCCCCCGTCCGAAATGAAGGAACCCTCGCACACTTTTCACTCTCGCCGGGCTTTGCGAGTGCGCGTTGGCTCCCGAGGGCGCAGTAGCATTATCTCGTGAAACATTCAGTACCGTCAACCAAATGAAGTGATATAGGCTGTCCATAAATCGGCCTGTCACTAGGGCCTGTCGCCTGCATTCGATTGTCCGTGTTTGGCTCGGCTCGCAAAAGCAAGCAGTTTACAGTGGCACCACGTGGCGGAACGGACATCGCCACTTGGATAACTCCGACTGTCATGATTTGTTATTCATTAAAAGAGACGTACACATGCGCTGTTTTAGATACTCGTTACGGACTTTTGCGACAACCCAAAAGAACTCACCTTCAGAACATCTTGATTTGGCTTGATCATATTGATGGCTACTGCAGTGAGATTGATGTTCTCCAATGAACTCAGCAGAGTGCCCAGTAAAGCGCGTACGAGTACTTTCTGAGAGGCATACACAAACACCTGAAAAAGCTGTGATGTTTCCTTATTCTGAAATTTTATTTCCTCCTGGAAAACAATAAAAGTGTGATGCCGTGTTAGTGATATTCCTGAGGTGCATTGTCATCGAAGATTGCGCGTAATATGAATTTTCGAGCATTATTCGACCCGCAGAAGAAGTTATTCTGTGAACTGACGTCAGCTGCAAGATTTCCGCTGCAAAGTCAAAGTCGTCCAGTTTCTTGAAATCTTCAGCTGAAGGTTGAAGTTCGCAAAGGTTAATACAAATCGCTTTGGTATGAATTATGGCGCAACATGTAGCTCAAATACTCCTCTGTGGAAATTAGTTCCCTTAGCCATCAGTAATTCCCAGAAAAGGCCGTGGAAATGCATACGCTATCTCAGCACAATAATGCAGAGAACGATAAAGTGCGGCTCCTAGTGCTCTAGTCTCCTTCTTTTCTGTGTAAACGTTTGCTCATTTTCATCACAGCGAGCTGAGGAATGCCTTACCGTATCGCGATAGTCCCGAACGACGACTTCGTTCTTGTCGTCGACCTTATTCGGCGGACATCCGCAGAGTGTCCGAAGCATCTGATGGCTGACGTGCGTATCCCTGGTAACCATACACTTTACCTAAGTACAGCGCTTTTTCAGAGCAGCATCTTTTAATTTTGTAATTCATAGCGGCGAATGATACGTAATTGCGAATTAGACCAGTGAGTTTCTGAGAATTGGGCTTCGATGGTGTAACAGACTCTCGCTTTGGGGAGAGTACAGCAAGAACAGATGAGTGCGTGGATGAACAACTTGGAGACAGAGCTTCAGCGAACCATTCGGTCCTAGAATGAGGCGCGGTCGAAAAAAATAAAAAATTGACTACGATTGCTGGCGCCTAAACCGTACAACAACTCAAAAGGTCTAACAGCATTTGCCCAGTGTGACTCTTTACCAACGTGCCAGGTCTCTCAGATAATGTACCAAGAAAATGACATAACCCCATGGGAAATGCATGTACTCTGTGTTGCAAACTCGTTTTTGAGTAAAACCAACGGAGTGCGAATACGTGCTTGATATTTCTTGGTTAGAAGACTAATAGGTAAACTGATTATCTTTTGATCGGAGAAGAAATTGAATGTTGTTTGTTAGTGAACGCGAAGGTCTTCTTGACAAAAGGTAAGTAAATCAGGGCGTCTCAAGGCTGTTGACCTAAGATTGTTATGGAAGTTTCATTCGGATTACGTTTTGGCATAGCCGTCTTCCCCAGAGCCTGAAAAAAAAAAGAGATGGAGCAATTAGTCGTCCAGGAATCTTCTCAAATTGTGGAAGCTTCAAAAATTAGTGGGAGAATGAAAAGAAGGGACAATATGGACAACTCAATTGACTCTATGGAGGCAGCCGAGAGGCTGACAAGTCCCCTCAGGTGATCACAGAAATTTTGATAATGAGCAGTCCTAAGGCAGGTAATTTTCGATAATTATGGTAGAAGACGAGGAAAATAGAGAAGATTACATAGTTTTACACCAGCTGTACGAACTCTACTGTTGCTAGATGAAAAACTGCAGGCCCAATCTCCAAGTGGGAGAGACGACCATTCATGCGACACCACCAAAAAAGTAGCAGAATTTTACCTAATAATTTGTACAACCTACAAATGATTTGCCGCTACGACTTTGCTACACTAAGCCCTTTTTGAAAGCTAGTTGGGGACGACTGCGCCACAGTGAACATTGGAAGTGCTGACATACCAAAATGCACTGCAAATGGGATCAGTTCATGGTCCTGCAGCTCAGTTGCTGATCTTGGAGTTACCCTCGTCACTATGCAACCCACCAATGCCACCAGTTCTTGAAAAAATTCTGAGGGATGCAGGACTAGAGCGAGTGGTCCACCTTGTGTTTGCTTTTGTTACCGCAGCCGCATCAATCCTAGATGTCCATCTGCAGTTCTACACTGTAAACGGAACAGTTTTACATCGTTTTCGCTAATCTTTGTGCAAATTCTGTGGATGTTATGGAGGGCAGATTAAATCCCCCTCCAAACTTGCACCTTTTGGAGGGGTGTATCTCAACAAATTAAAGTACTCAACCCCATCCCAAGGCGAGCGCACCCAGTTTTTTTTATTCTACGATTTATGTTTTTTTTATAAATCATAGGATAGGGAATGGAGTCTGTTCGGCTGTACCGATCCAGTTAAAAGAAATGAGCTTTGAAAAAAGTTCGCATCGCGTAGAGTTTCACACCATTGTTATTATTAGTCTACGGAAGTTTTCAGTTGAGGTGTCAAATTACATTGACTACTGAGAGATTTTATCGATTTTTCGTATGAAGTGCACAGTCTGAAGTGGGCGGAGGTATAGCAGGTATCATGGCAGTGTATCAGCTTCTCAACAAACAACAAGTGTCGATCGGGCAGCCAATATCGTCGGCTTCTCCAGGTAGTTGGTCGCTACTTTTGGCTAGAGTTGATCGTTGAGGTGGGAAACACGGGATATGCCGGTCAATGGACAGGCCTCATCTTAAGTAAACAACATCGATTGGCAGACGACAATTTATCGATCCCATAGTTGCTAGTTAATTGCGACGAAAGAAGCCCTCTACATCAGAGCTCGAATTGATGCGACAACCTATTATTAGGGGGGGGGGGGAGAGCAAAAATAATGAGACAAATTCAACAAATTCATTGATCTCTTCATAACTCAATTACAATCCAACGGTGCTGAGGAATGTGTCGCCATCAAGGTCAATGACCATGCTGCCAACTTCCTGATCCCATCCTTCCAGAACTGCTTAGGCCTGGTGCTGATCCACTGCTCGATATGGTTGTCAAGGACTGCTTGGGTTCTTGTGTCCCTTCCGACCAAGAAGTCCCGTAGGCCCAAGAAGTGGTGGTAGTCGCATGGAGAGATGTCCGGCGAATACGGTGGGTGAGGCATGTGAACGTGGTCCAGCTGAGCAAGCTTTTGCACTGTGGTCACTTTTGCCCGATGGGGTGCGGCGTTGTCGAAGAGGAGGACCTTCTCGGAGCGCTGAGACCGAATAAGTGCCAGTCGCCGGTCCATCTCTTCTATTTCGTTTACCATGGCCTCGGAGTCCATCGTCGTGCTTTTGGTAAACCGCTTCCAGTATACCGGTCCATGAGCGCAGACCCAAAGCTCTGAGAAGGTGGTTCTCGCCATGAACATCTCGCCGTACGAAGGTCGGTAACGGGTCACCAGGGCTCACCTAGACTCGCTGCTTGACAGGCTTAAGGTAGAAGAGGTACTTCTCATCTTGCGTGACTATTGAGTCCAGGCTGCTCGGGATTGGGAATTGGGCGAGATTTGCGCGACACAGGTCGACTCGTCAGACAGGGGTTTCGGCATGAGACAGACGGGGTTTTGGCATGCTTCTGGGAAGGGGGAAAGTGGTCACTGCTCAGATGGCCTTCAGTAAGTAGCATACAAGCATACAAATACGATAAGCACGAAACCAGATTTCAGACACGAAATATAATGAAACGGCATGGAGACTCTCATTACTTTTGCCCCCCCCCCTTATAGTACCCAGATTGGTTGAAGATCTTATGTGAAAAATCATAGACTCGCTTATTTAAAAAATTGGCTACCAGCATGCAATGCCTAAAGATTGACTCAAAACGTGAATTTTTAAAGCGAATCTTTTCGCCCCTAATGCGAGCGGACAGAAAACCACAAACACAGGTTTTGGGCTGTATATTCTTTCGTTGAATTGAACGAATGAAGATGTCTCGGCAATATGCTCAAAATGAATATCCTCCAGTCATATTTGCTATCAAATAGATTGCCATCTGTCTGAGGGTGCGCGACAAGAAAATAAATTTTCGCCATGCTTAAACTTGAAATCGATCTAAAATCTACAAGTTTAATCATCAACTGCGCAGGTCCATTTGTGTCTGGACACACAATTAGGCCGCCAGTAGTGGGTCAGGTCAAAGGAATCGACGGCCTCTTGATATTGGTGCTGGTTTTCAAACCTTCGTATAATTCTAGACGGCAGTCGCAGTCTAAATGATAAGCTAAGTTGATGATAAAGGCCAGTTTTTGTGAGAAAATTTTTAAGTTGGGAGAAGCTATCAAGATGCGCCGCAAAAAAAAACGCATTTTTGCGTCGCTGACGCAAGTTGGTTAAATGTTTAGCGATGGTGCTAAAATAAGAACTGCAGTGTTGCCAACAAATGCTTTAAGACTTTAACATAGAGAAGAGTTCTCAAAGATCAGAAAATCGAACACTCCTCAACAAGCGAACATTACTTAACGGCAGAAAACTTCGCATCTGAAGACAACCTGATGGGCTCCATGTGAGGCGTAACGAAAATGTGTAAAATCTTCGCTCAGCGCAACGTGAAAACAACTGACTTCAAATCTGCCATCCAACCAAATCACTATTGTGCGCCTAAGAGGCAAGCCATAGTAATTTGGTTGGATAACATCAAGTATTGAAGTCAGCCCACACGACTTTTTAGGAAACGTCCTCAGGAAAGAGCTGACGGCTTGCATACTTTCTTGATCACTGTCGCTGAGCAGGTTGCTTCTCAATTCAGAAGGTGAAACTAGTAAACCTCTGTATGCTCTTCCACCTTCCAGACTGAACGGCAACCAGTTAGCAATTGGATGCCTTCAGGGCGCGCATTAATTATAGGTCTCGGCGAAAATTTGCGGATTTGAACCGCGAGCGACATGTCTTCTGGAAATTTAAGTGCTATTGTTTCGTGTTTCGTTTATATTATGCTACCCGGAAAGAATCATATACGTTCATCGCATTCTAGACTATGTTTAGCGCCCATCCGGAGCGAGTCGCCATCACCGGTCTGCACTGAGATGGTCATGAGTCGAAGAAAATTGCTCATCCTCGGTCTGTTTTCCAGCGATTGGTGCGAAAGACGATTGAACGGTTCAAGGAGCTTGCAAATACATCAGGCAGAAGAGGACGAGGTAGAAAGGTTTCTGTTGCAACCTGATACGTACCATAAAAAGGATTCGTGAGAAAAATTCTTCGCCGCTCAATGAGGAAGACGACGAATGAGGAAGACGTCCGCACCACCTCTGTGAGAAGCACTATTAGAGGAAAGCTAGGACTTCGCCCATACCGACAACAGATGGCACATTTCATCTCGGCCTATAAAGAACGTACGGCTAAAGAGATGCAGGAGACTTCTGAAGCGCTTCGCAGATGACACGCGCCGGAGCATAGTTCTCGATGACGAGAAAATTTTCGCAATACAACTCATGGCGAATCCACAAAACAATCGGATCCTTGCAGCAG
>CANDYH010000626.1:0-20846 GCA_947396885.1 Heligmosomoides polygyrus polygyrus | reverse complement strand
CGGCGTTGATGTGAACTTGGGGCCAGATTACGGCAGATCAGCAGACCATTGTCGGCGACTTCCTAAAGCGACTACGAGAATGTGTTGGAATCAAAAGAAGCAGTTTCGAGCAATTGTTGTGAAATTTCTGTTGTATTCTGTTGTTATTGATGTATTGAAATTGTTGCTATTTTTGCTTGTAAATCTGTTTCGTTTACGTAGTTTTTTCGTACTGCTGAAATGCTTTGAAAAATTGCCCAAACTTCTTAGCAACCCTATATGTATTATATATAAAGCAGACGACGCACTATGAGTCGACGTGAAAAACCCTATGCTGTGCGTTTGGAAAGACGCTCAGGACGTCAACTAAGAACATCACGTTAACTACAGGGACTCTAGATCAAACGGTACTGGTCATCTGGTTTAGTATAGCTTGAACGACAACCTAATACCAACGTACCGAACACCGGGCAGCGGTAGCAACGCACCTGAGAGCGAAATACACGAAGAAGTTGATCGAACTGGCAATATTGATGAAGACTCCTGCGAGGAGGTTCACAGAGTCCCTCTCTATATTGATACGAAATAATTGACAGAATCCGCTAATGAGCACTGTGCTGAGCCAACCGAAGACTAATGTAAAACTGATGACGAGCAAAGAGCGGTTCACTTTCTTCATCATTCCGATGCCTGCAAGTGTTTATTTGAGATGCGTTGATCCTCTTCTGGAATTTATTAGCAAATAAACAACTCTGACCTAATTTGGCTCTCTTCAAAAAATAGAAAAAATATCACGTAAGACGCAACGGTCAGAATAATTACTAGGATCGACGATCGATTCAAAACCTCGTATATATTGCCTCTAAATGGTCCCGCCAGTGAACAGCGCACTCTCCTAAAAACCACGATTCCAGAATAAGAGAAAAATCACTGTTCTCTGACAGAGTTAGTAACACCTACTCTTCAGCTGTACGACTCAGAATATCCAGAAGACCAAAGCCGATGCGTATGCAACGGATGGGTAAGTTGTGCTGCAACGTACAGCCACTTGTAGGAGACAGAATTCAGAACTCTGCTTAAAAATAGGATGTTAAACAAGCGCTTAAGGCGGGATTCAAACTTCAGGCGCCGTTCGACGCGGCGTTGCGAATCTACTACTTGTGTTGATTGAGCAGCGTACATTGCTAGCTTTCACATAGCCGCGCCCTCCCACGACGATTGCATGAATCCTGCCTAACACATCAAGGTACATGTTGCGAAGGTGGGCAGCAACGGGAGGTGCGAACGCGCCAGCCAATCATAACCTAGCAGAACACCGAAAAGCACATGCCAGCCAATAAGGGTACCGACCATACACTTCTTTTCTGACCGCCCGTTGCAGGCCACCTTCGCGACATGTAATCATAAGATAAGCTAAAATCTATCACGAAACAGCAACCTGTATAAAATCTGATGTAATGCCAACATTAATAAAACCAATAAAGTTCTATGCACTATTGTACTTTCACAACTCCAAGGGTCGAGGAGAGGTCGAAAAAAAAAAATTTCGCCCAAACTTCGGCTAGGGACGTTATTTGAGGTGCTGATCACGAATTTGAGATCCGTTTTGAAAATTACGGCCGATTACCGTTGGTTATTGTAGGTACGGGTGACTAAGGCTGCCAAGGTCATGATCACCGATTTCGCCCAAACTTCGGCTAGGAGGGTTATTTGGGGTGCTGATCACGAATATGACATCAGTTTTTTGTTTAACGCTGGAGTACGCTATGTTACGGTAGGTACGGGGTGACTAAGGCTGCCAAGGCCATGATCACCGGCGTTGCGAGCAATCCCATCCTTCTAAGCCATTCCTGAAATCGGCTGCGCCCATGTTTAACTTGTCAAAGACGTTCTCCAGCTTGAAGTCGCGCAGTTATTCCTGGCAGGGGTGTGGAACAGTGCCTGGAGTGCCATACTTAGATTGATATCTCTCGATTAAGCCTTCGCCTATCGAAGAGTTTCCCGCAAAACTGGATTCCCAATGATTTGCGAATTTTCAGGCGATCGCTGCGGGACGCGCTTGCATGCTATGCTCACCCGTATCACCACAGATAATCCTATAGCCGAAGTTTGGCGAAATCGGTGATCACGACCTTGGCAGGCTTAGTCACCCGTACCTACCGTAATCTACCGTAATCGGCCGTAATTTTGAAAACGAACTTCATATTCGTGATCAGCACCCAAAATAACCCCCTAGACGAAGTTTCAGTGAAGATTTTTTTTTCGACCTCTCCTCGACACGTGGAGTTGTGAAAGTACAATAGTGCTAAGTTCTACTTATATGATCAATGGTGCAACGATGTTAGAAGAACTTACTAGAAATTCTGCAGTGATAGAACTCTGTCAAGCGCAATATTAAGCAGCAAGATCGACGATATAAGCACTCCCACATTGGTATTAGCTGAATATAGACGCATACATCTTGACGTACCAGATTATCGTATGAGCTGAATAGAATAGGGTAGCAGTGACGAATTTGTTGGTTTTTTATCTTGCGTCTTGCCCTCGTGTAGCATTTATTGCCTGAACGGACCCGGTGGACTTCACGCCAGTTTTCTAGACTCCCCTAACAAGGAAAAGCGTATGTCCGAACGGGGCCTGAAAATGGAATAGACGTCAGAATCCCCAAATCTCATCCAGTCTGTTGAAATGCAGGAATGGAGCAGCGCACAAGAACCAAACCCCCGACCTTCCTCGCATGAAGCAGCCTCACTTCCACTGCGCTCCGATCCGCTTGCCGGCAGAGGCATCGCAGGCGTACAAGACCCCCAAACTCGTGACGCGCCGTTTTTCGTTATGACTGCAAGGACTACTACCCCTTGGGTTTAACGACTTGGCAAAAAATAAGCACTTTTTATACTAATTGAAGGGCGAGATTCTTCCTATATTACTCGCTTCCCCCGTTCAGACATACGCTTCAGATCCTTCCCTTGTAGGTTCGTTATTTCGTTCTGGGGCAGGATTGTTCAACGACTAACCCGTGGGTATAGGGGATAGAGATTCCCACGATGAAGTCTGCGTCTCTGACTCTTGCCTTATCCTGACTCTTATCTTATCTCTACCCTTATACCCCGTATACCCTCGGGTTTAAATGTTGATGAAACCGGTCCCTGATCACGCATTGCTTCCTTATTTTCCTCTACTAAGACGTTCATCCGACAAAGGTGGTCGTCTGCAACGAAAAAGCAATAAGAACTAAAAAATTCTATCCAAAGACGTGTCGAGGGAGAGTAGCCTAAAAACAACGTTATACAAAGATTCGCTTGTTAGAAACGGAAGGAAGGAAATAAATAGTCATTAGTTACTCTATGTAGTACGATATCCTAACAACGAAAGGTTTCCAACTCAAAGTGAGCTTTTGCGATGCTATTTTGACAGGATGTAGGGCCCTGTGAGCGGAGTACAGATCCATAGTCAGTTTTTGCTGAACGCTTTTTTAAAGGCCTGAAAAAGAAGTGCGAAGACGTGTGCGCAACACTCATCAACCTCTACGACACCCAATGAGGTATAGCTCGGTGGAGCAGTCGGTAGGAATGCCCTCTCATAGAAGTGCACCGGCGGGCTTTTGAGTTCGAGTCCGCGTACTGCCAATATTTTTGAACTTATTAGTTTGTTGTTATTACGCTTTCAGACAACAAGGATCACAGGAGTCAATTTTAGACCGTCATTGCTTACAAAAAACCAAGGCTGTCTATTTGCGCTTTCATATGTGCTAGTTTTTCAACGATGCGTATCTGCATCATATCACTCCTCTGGAAATGAGAAGTCTTATTTGTTCTTCCCTTCAGTGAACAGCTATGCCACTATATAAAAATATGAAACAAGTAGGTGAAAACGACATTTTTAATCCACCTATGTTTCGATATGTCGGGTTCATAATATTCAACCGTAAGGTATACGCATTTGTGTGCAGCTACGGAATCATTGATGATCTGGTATGATAGTGTAGTACGCATCATTTAAAACTAACACGTATAGAGGTGCAAGTAGAGAGCGTTGGTTTGTTGTGAACAATGATGGTGTAAAAGGATAAAATTGATTCTTGTGATCATGTAAAAGCGTAACAACAAACTAATATGTGCAAAACTAGTGACGCTACGCGGACCCGAACCCGTCTGTGTGCTCCTGTGAGGCAGCGCTCCTACCAACTGCGCCAGCGAAGAACATTTCGGGTGTCATAGGTTTCATAATTGTTGCACACACGTTTTACACCTCTTTTTCCGGTCTTCGAAAAAGGTTCGGCAAAAACTAACTGTAATTCTATACTCCACCCCCACGGCCCTACATCCTGTCAAAATAGCATGCATCGCAAAAGCACGTCTTGAGTTGGGAACCTTTCCTTGTAAGAGCAGCAGCAACTACATCTGCGACGAACGCTTAGAGACTCTCGAACTCCCGTAGGCAACTTCAGACGCATAGACGCAAACTATTTAGTGAAACGTTACATGCATATCCGGCATTAAAGGTACAGAAACCTCAATTTTGTTGTTTTGTATTATGTTGAAGAGCAAGTGCCCTAACTTACATGTTATATGAGATCACCAGTATGTGTTGGCCAGAGAGATGCAATGAATCTGCGATACAGGCACATGCAATTATGAAGTTGCACGCACTTCGGAGACTTCTTAAATTGAGCAAATTCATTCAAAGCCGAAAAACACAACTAGAAAAGACTATACATAAACGCTTCGTTAAAATAATTTTCGCACAAGGCGTTAGGTTCACACGA
Organism: Heligmosomoides polygyrus polygyrus; assembly: GCA_947396885.1. Taxonomy (NCBI): domain Eukaryota; kingdom Metazoa; phylum Nematoda; class Chromadorea; order Rhabditida; family Heligmosomidae; genus Heligmosomoides; species Heligmosomoides polygyrus. The sequence continues at coordinate 16,099 of CANDYH010000626.1, read as the reverse complement.
CCTTTGTGGTGAGTGCTGAAATTATGAGGGTGTAAGGAATGTTCTTCCAGCTCCCGCGCTGTATAAAAATGCACTAAATTTTATCCCATAATCAGCCATCCATCAAAATTTTACACTGTTATACTAGAAACCAGAAGGACTGCTATTTCCAACTATGTGTGGTTGCAAACAATCCCTCATATTTTAATTAGCAGAACACATCTCCATGAAGTATACGTACTACGGTTTTCGCACATCTAAACTTTGTCAGTTATGACTTAGCACTATTTAGAAGTCAAGGATGGTAATGCAACTCTAGCAGCTAAAAGAGGAAAGATCTTTGACAAGAAACAGCTGGCTGCTGTTAGCTTCCAGCGATTTTTGGAGGATCAGGTTGGTTAAAAAGAAAATGAGTGCCTGACATAGCTGAGCATAGCTACAGGAAGAAAGTAGATGTTTCACCATTCACCCTCGACTAGGAATATTGTTTTGGACACCCATGCGAGCAACCGTCAGGACTAGAGGACATATGGTCTGCTTGGTTGTACCTTATGTTGCATGTGTTTTCCTTCCACGGTTTTCATGAGCATATGGGTTCCCCCTCCCCCCCCCCCCACCGACAAGACGTCCTATCTTTCTGGGTCAGAGTCACCTACAGCTTACCGCCCTCTAACGGTGAAAATACCTCCAAATCCCCGATATGACACTCATCCAGCATCTTAGCTTGGCGGTATATTCACCATTAGACAGGGGTAAGTGGTTGGTGAATCTGGCCCAAGATTGGTGCCTATATATTTATGAGCCCATACGGATCTGTATGAAGCCTGTTTTGCGCAACTGGAGGTGATCTGAAACGGTCTGCAGATTCAAAACCGGACTGGTATGATATACTATGTTGACACGTTGTTTCTTTGTTAGTGTACGGGAATAGCCCGCTGCGCACAGTATAGATTAGAGCGCAGTTACTTCCCACCTGTTCATTTGAATTCCATTTGAATTTACGCTATTGATCGGTTGGCGGGAAACGGAGTATAAACACCCGGGTCCGACCCGCCGGATTCATTCTACTCTCTTCTTCGCCCGTCCGCCGGATTGCCAACGTCTCTGCTGGTTGCCTAATAAACTGTCTCTGCTCCCGTGGACGAACAGAACAGGGGTTGAACCGGAGGGTGACCGGCGGAACATTTGAGCAATACATACCTCTGCTTTCTAGAACATATGAAAACGTATGCTAAACCGAGGTAGTTAAGTTCGAATCCTATCAATGGCAGCGCATCGACGTTTCCTACTTGACATCCGGTTTGCCCACAAGTGAAGTATCGTCATGAAGTATTAGGTCGTTGCATATGAAATAACCGATATTGACTAAAAACTTTGACAAATCGTAACATTTCTTCGAAGAAATTTTATTAATCGATAAGCTCCAATGCAACAAATACACTTTTCCCAATGCAACAGTAGCTTAGACATTCCATTTTTCAATCAGAAATACGAGAAATAATAAAACATATGAAGTCATTTTCGACATCATGGCTGCTGAATTTTTTATACTTTACATGGCGATCTAAGTGCTTGAAAAAATGATAATAGGTTGGGGACAGATCTGGTGAATATGCTGGATGTGACAGAGTTTCGTATTCTGATTCATCCAGTTTCTGGACAGCAATTTTTGAAATGCGCGTTGTCATGCGGTAGGATTGGACCCCTCCGATTGACCAAAGCCGGCTGTTTTTCAATCAACGTCTGATGCATCATTTCAATTTCGGCGCAGTACTTCTCCGCTGTGATAGTTTCTTCATCTTCGAGGACTTGTAATGGACTACACCAGCCATGGTCCCCCAGAGGTCTTCTTGGATTGAGATTTCGTTTCGGCATCTCCTTGGGACTCCCACTCTTGTCCAACCATTGTGCAGAGCGACGACGATTGCCATATGGGACCCACTTTTTCGCCGCATGTCACGGTCCTGTCCAAAAGGGGCAACCTTAGAGCCTTAACGAAACACAGGTATCGTGGCGCTTCAGCATCTTCCCGGCGGTCAGTTCGTGCGGGAACAATTTATCCAATTTATTTACTTTCCGATCGCACTCAAGTGACGACTGATAGTGCTGTCGTCAAGGCCGAAGTGGTGTGCTGGCTCTCTCACAGTTTAACGCGGATCCGCTTCGACCGTGGCTTTGAGTTGGCCCCGTTAGTGAGTGATGGCGTCGTACCTGGGCTTTCATATTCGAGAAGTTCATCTCAAGATCGAACCCTTTCGAACCAGTGGCGAACTGTGTGCTCTCTGGCGAAAACCTCCCCAAATGCAGCGTGGATGACACGAACCGCGGCCGCGGGGTTCGGTTCACTTTTCCATTCATACAAGTACAGCACCCGAATATAACGTTAAATGATGTCGTAAAAACCACGCCAAAAACTCGGCAAGAGGCGATTATGTCAAAAAGGCAAGAAATGGTAAGAAAGCGAAGACTCTACGCTTTCAGAGACTCTACACATTGCCTGAAACAAGAACATTCGTAGCCACGAAAATCGACCATTTCATATGCAGCGACCTAATAAAAATTGAACCCTAGATCTGATCTTAGATAGTCACTAAGCAATACGTTTTCCAACCCATTATTTGACTGCTTTTTCATAAAAAATCGAATGCTTTTATAAGAGAAACAATCTTGTAAAAGGAGATGATACCTAGTTCGCCTACAATGATTTCAAGCGCAATAAGTTATCAGATTTTCAAGAAAGTATTATTTATTTAATTATTTATTGTCCGGAATCCGGAATTCCGGACGCATGGAAGGAATCGAAAACAGTTTTAAACTTCAAAAAGGTCAGCAGGAGAATATCAACAACTATCGACCCATCAGTCGTCTCTCGGTTGTGAAGATCTTCACCAAGAAACTGCCTAACCGCATGGAGCGTTGCTTGGATGAATATGAGCCAGTGGAGCAAGAAGGGTTTCGCAAGGATTTCTCCTGCATGGACCATATTCAGACTGTCTCACAGCTCATCGAGAGGAGTCGCGAATACCACCTCCCACTTGTCCTTGTCTTCGCGGATTATCGGAAAGTGTTCGACTCTGCGGAAATCAACGCCATTTTGAATGCGCTTGTGCATGCTGGTATACCATCGCCCTACATCCGACTTCTCGACGAATGCTTCTCGAACACATCGACTACCATCCAGCTCTTCGATCGAAAGCTTAAGATTCTTATCGGGAAAGGAGTACGGCAGGTAGACACGATTTCTCCTAAGCTATTCACAGAGGCACTCTAGGATGCCATAAAGGACTTGAACTGGGACGATAAAGGCTACCTTGTCGACGGTAAACGGATCAGCAACCTTCGCTTTGCCGACGATATTGTTGTCATCTCTACCAGCACTGCAGAAGTCGAGGAAATGCTGAACGATCTCAATGTGGCAGGTATGAAGATTGGATTGGACATGAATATGTCCAAAACGCAGTTTATGGTCAACCAGTGGTGTGACACGGGACTCGTAAGGTTAACTGGAGTCGCTCTGCAACAGATCGACTCCTACGTCTATCTGGGAAGAGAGCTGAACATGGATAACGACCTCGCTCATGAAATCGCCCGCAGGAGACGCGCAGCATGGGCAGCCTTCAGTTCGATTCGCGAAGTCACCGATCAGGTCAAGGATCCCGGCCTCAGGGTCTCGATATTCAACGCCTCTGTACTGCCTGCGATGTGTTACGCGAAGGAAACCTGGCCCGACAACAAGACAATCGCCAGAGCGATGCAAACTACGCATCGAGCACTGGAGAGATGTCTTCTAAGGACAAGCCTTCGTCAGCAATGGCAAGAAGGCCTACGAAGCTCGGAACTACGGAAGAATTCGCAATTAGCAGACCCGCTGCAGTACATGAAGAAGTCCAAATATCGTTGGGCCGGACACCTGTTTCGACGAAAGGACGATAGATGGAGTCTCCGTGTCACAGAATGGCTCCCGAGAGACCATAAGAGACCACTGGGACGACCGCCAACGCGATGGGCAGACTCATTCTCAAGATCTTTCAGAGAGCGGAGTCTGCCTCACTGGATGCAAGCAGCCAGAGATCGAGCGGTCTGGAAGAGTTGTGGTCCCCTCTGAGAAGACCTCCGCCGACAAAGGACCATCAAAGTATCAAAGTAAGTAAGTATTTATTGTACGTAGTGATCCACGGAAAAAACACAAGAACAGAAATCAACCCAAAACACAGAGAATACGAGTAGAAAATAGGAGGATGCAATTAGTATAACACCATAACGATGTTTTGTTGCGATCAAAACTTCTAGCGCCAGGCGGGACTCGAACTCGCACCTCCCTCTAACCGGGCAGGAATGCTCTACGCCTTTACACCACCGGCGCCGTTTGATCGAACGCAACATCCACACCTCGTGGGACCGATCAGCACCCACCCGTATCCGGGATGAGCTGGCCGCTGATATCATCATGGTACTAGTGAAGCTGATGGTCTTGATAGAAACAATTCAAATCAGTTTTTGGCTAGTATCGAGGTTGTAAGCTGTCACAACGATGTTTTGTTGCGATCAAAGCTCTAGCGCCAGGCGGGACTCGAACTCGCACCTCCCTCTAGCCGGGCGGAAAAGCTCAACGCCAGCTCAATTTGTGAAAAAAGAAGATCTTATGTTGCTACTAGCCCTAGAAACTATAATAGTATCTTCCACTGAGCGCCTCTTGTGTTGGAATGAGAAATTGAATAGAATTCGTTAAGGGGAAGACCCACCATGCCTTTTGTCATCTTATAAACCGTTGCCAAATCGAACTTTTAAAAAGGGTTACTCCTCTGTCCTGTTAATTATATAAAAAAGCCATACTTTAAGTATGGCCTCTTTATATAATTAACAAAACAGAGGACTAACCCTTTTAACTAATAAGACCTTGTATAATAGATTGAGTGGAAGAATGTTTTTTGGGCCTGGCCGTAGTCTAACCATAAAGTTTGAAACTGACAGAACTTTCCTTACAACCTTTTAGCTATCAACCTCTTGAACGGCCTGCTCGTGCATTACGTATGGTGCTTCAAAACAAAAAATTTTGTGAGCGGTACAGTGTCTTGAAGCTGGAACTGAAAAAAAAGACATCAAGGATGTAAATCGAACTTACTTGGACCGTATAGTGACGTAGACGACAAATGAGTTTCCAATAATACCTACGGTCGGAATAAGGATGTAGAACACCTGCCACCATATTGAAAACTGATCCATTTCAAAAAGAGTGTTCTGAGTGAATGATTAACAGTCGTAGGTGAAAGACCTAAAGACATATTAAAGGGCGATCTTGGAAATACAGGGAACAACTGAGCGATCAGTAAGGGAATGTATAGTCGTTAAAGAGATCTTATGCCCAATATTTTAGAAGGACTAGAACAAATAAATATACAAATGAAAATTAATTTTTAATATTAATGGCAAAAAAGCGCATGAGCGATTGAGACACATATTCACTCAGAACGCTCTGACACTCTGAATCACTCTGACATGTCTCTCGCAACAGATCACGTTCTATAATACATCGTCCCAGCACCATAAGGAAATTTTACCAGGATGTCTATTGTCCTACTGCCATCAAAACTTCTGTGATAGGCCAGACTCGAACTTGCACTATCATTTGTTTTCACCTCTCACATACAGGGTGTCTCAAAAAAATGTATACAGTTTTTGAAGGGTGGTAACTTTGCTCAATTAAGGGAACTGAAGAAGATGAGGGTTCATATGAAAGCTTAAGAAAACGGAAATTCTCCGACATGTAAGCAGCATGGAATGCTCCATGAACTAGCCTGAAACCTTGAATTTTACACTCGATTGTGTTTCGCTTAGATACTTGTTGTAATTACAGAGTGGCCAAAAATGTAAACACTATTCTAACAGGTTCTAACATTTCTGCTAGTGAAGATTTTGAAGACGTTTGAGACTCATATAGGAGCACAGAGTAAAAAGATTTGTGTGGCGTGTAATACTCTAGACTGCGCCATGCCCCGCCTGATACATTGCGTTTTGGACTCGACTGATAGTGCATGGGCTGAATTCTTATTACAATCTTGTTGCTACTCGGCCACATTAACCTGTGCTGCGCTTCTTTTAATGTTCAGAACGTGACAGTTACGTGAAAGACACGTGACATGCTAGTTTATTGATTGCACAGTTTAAACGTCCCATTTTCCAAGGTAGATTCTGTAGACTGATGAGCACTGATGAACATTCAAGCTGAATGGAGAGGTTAATCGGCATAATTGCAGCTGCTTGGCGACGGAAAATGTTAAAAGAAGCTTAGCCCAGATCAAATGGCCAAGTAGTGAGAAGATTGTAACAAGCATTCAGCCCATGCACGTTCAATCGAATCTGAAATGCAAGGTTGCAGCCGGAGCCATGGCGCAATTTTGACTTTTTGCAGGCTACAGAAATCTCGTTACCCTGTGCTTTTCTATGTGTCTCAAACATCTTTAAAACCATGACCAGCAGGAATGTTGGAACCTTTTAAACAGCCTCTGCACTTTTTAGGATACCCTGCATTTCCTGCAAGCACTTTTAGTAGTAGTTATGTTTTAAACCTTGAAAGAAGCACAAATAAATTGATACGGCCACTTTGTGGAAAAATTATAACAAGTATTCAAACGAAACACAATCAATCGAGTGTAAATGCAAAATTTCAGACGAGTGCATGGCGCAACTCATACCGCACATGTGTCAGAAAATTTCTACTTTTTTATGCTTTTACACGGTCCTTAATTTTTTCAGCACCTTCACTGTGAGCAAGGTGATAACCTATGGTTATCACCTTTTAAACAGTATGGACATTTTTTGCGACACCCTGTATATTCAAGTCGCAAAGTCGACGGGACTAACAACCTAGTGACATAGGTGGGAACGAGGAAAAGAGTGGTTGGTGAGCCTTCAAAAGCGTCGAAAAAGTCATGAGGAAGACAAAGCACCCACGCTCATCTCCGTGTTCATCTACTCAGTCAGGATGGACAGCTTCGCGCAGCGAGTATTCGAGAGAGCGAAAACACAATTCACGCAAGTAAGAGAAGGGCATCTAGAGTTTCAAGCGTTCTGTATCCTTTATTCTTGTTTTTGGTTGCAATGGAGTAGCTAGGTCTTTTTTCATCATCTTTATACAACGTGGTTTTCTGGGACTGGGTAGGGTTGTCCTTGAAAAGAGTCGCCTTTTTGTACACTCCCTAATCAGTTTCAACACAAATTCTAATGTCAGGATCGAACAAAACACACACTCTCTCTATTCCTCGGAAAGGGTGAATTGCAGTTAAGAGTGATTGACCGCGGAGCCGCTGGTCACAAAGGTCCCCCAGGCCTGCCGTAGTTCACGGCGGCTCTCACCCACAGTGCCAGGAGCTGAGGCCTGCTGGGGGGAGGTGATAGATAGGTGTCGACTATGGTTCATCTATTTGGATACATTTTTTTAACGAATCTACATTTTAGGAATATAACTGGTTTGTGCATAATTTCTTTCCATAAAAGAGCTTGACAAGCAACAATATAATTACCGTTAGAGTCGACAAATGGAGGCGTATGGAATCCTTCTCAAAATGGAAAGCAAAAAAACCTTAGCACGATATTAGGTAACCTTAATTGCACTGCAAATCTTCGTCGCCTTTTAGCCACAAGTAAGCCGTGTCAGGTTTAGGGAACACCCTTGCACAGAAATGCAACAACAAAGCAGGCTGTTCTTTTTATTATGAGCTATAACTGCATTGGAGGGCCCCCGGACTCAACAAGGCATCGGAGGGAATGCTGTCATCACAAGGGCTAGGGCACATCCTCTGAATCCCTACGCACGTTGGACAACGTCTTCAGCACGTCTTCTGAATCCCTACGCTCCGCGCTCGATCTCCATTCATACCTTGACGCGTTGCCGCGCAATATATGGTAAACTTGGGTGATCCGTCGCAAAGGTTATCAGTTCGCCATCAATCGCCCATGGTTAAGCTGAAAGAAAAACCGGCTGGAATACGCCGCACTGTTGTACGCCCCTCCCCGTGACTGACAAAGTAACCCACGAATTAAGCGAATTGTATTTATTTATATATTTATTTATTTATTTATTTATTTATTTATTTACTGAATACGTCATAAGACGCGCCATATAAAAAAAGCCGAAGAACATTCTCAAGCAATCTAGGCAGATTTTTCGTGCAAGCAAGCGTCGTCCACATATCAGTATTGTAAACACTGACAACAAAACTCCAAAAGACGAGGAAAAAAGGGGTGAGTGCGAGCTGACTAGTGCGGAAGAATGGATATGTAGGAGTTTAAGAAGAAAAAACCTAATTTTTGAAAGACCTGACGGTGGATTTAAGGCCACCGTTAGAAATTTGTAGACTGCTGGTTTGAATAGATTAGACAAACCAGCCTACACGGGCAGCGTACATGTCGACGACGGCCAACGAAGAGCATGTATATGTTATATATGGTAAGATTCCTCGACATTCAGTATCAAAGGATTGAGGATTCCCCAGACTGCAGCAAATGTTTTTGTTTCGGCCTACTGTTGTTTGTTTAAGGCGCACAAGTTGTGCTATGAAATGGAATGAAATGCATGGGATGTGGTACGCATTCTACCTTCACAAGATTTTTCGTATTGGCGATTTGAACGCGTGTTTGGCATACCGATGACTTGCGCAGTCAGTTAATGTGCATGTTGGTGTTTTATCCTTCCCAGAAAATTGGTGCCAACTATAAAAGGTTGGTAAGCCAGGAAGTAATCCGAGCCAAAACCACTAAATCGGGGTCCACAGCCAATCCTCCTCCCACTGCGCTACCACGCGAGAGAAGTACCTCTATAGAAAAGGTTGAATGATTGAAAGGAGAATCAGACAGGTATATACTGGCTGTTCTATACATTCATAAGAAGGGGAAATAATGTAGTAGCAAAAAATACATGCACATCTGGGGTCCAAAGAAAAACCACTCCAACTTGCAGAAGGAAACAGACGTGGTGTTCGTGCATGGCAAATAAGGCTCTAACTTGATGTGACTCTCATCAGACGTCGACGTAGATAAGATCTGTTATGCGACGCGAAACAAACTTTTGAATGAGTTGCGAGCCGTTTCTTTGTTTTGCTGCTAGCTCGACACAAATCTTTCAACAGCAGCACACGGAACTACTACAAATGCACACTACATTACAACAAATGGCAACAACTGTCGGAAAGGATTCGCACCGCCGTTAGTAGGCGGTGTTCATTTGGATGCTCATTTCTGAACGGTTAGGTCGGATTAAACCAACATTTTTCCACTTCCTGGAGCTAAATGGCAATGACGAAGCAATTGTGACCACGAAATGGCCCAGATAACATCGATCTAAAAGAGCCTAAACAAGACTTTTTCCAATTTCGCCGCGTGCTTGAAGGAAGCCTAGAATATATTTATTTATTTAATTAAATAAGTTACGCGATAAATTTATTCACGCGTATACATATGTTATGTGCGCAGTTGACGTAAAACAAGATGTCACATGAAACTTGGAACAGGCTGCATATGCAGCTAGCAGTCGCTCCACAATAACTATCAGTGATATAGACTCAAGCCAAAGAAGAAAGACTGATTAAATCGATGTAAAAAATATAAGTTAGAAAAGAAACTAACAACACTATTAGAATAGAACGACAAAAAAAACACTCAGGATTCAATATAACAGCAAAGTAGTGGATTGCCGAAATGCGAAACTAACAATGTACTATGGCTCGATGAATGCTTTCTTAGAAAGATTGAATGCAAGTTGAGTGTTAGTAATTGATTTCTTCGTGCTAAGAATGTGCAAGTGTTAGGCTGTTACAAGATAAATCTCCGTTTCGAGGAATGTATGAATAAATTCGTTTTTCACCCTAACGAGAGAACTGTCTGAACGGTACGCTGGAAACGCACGGACAAATACTGTAAGAAGAATCGCCGTCCTGTAAATAGTAACAGAACTTGTTTTGTATCTGCCGAATCCTCGAGGCAAACGAGTGAGATGGTCTAGCGGTTAAGGGTCCGAGCGTCAAGCTTACCACGACTGCGTAAGCCCTAGTTTATAGTGGCGACGCTGCGCGGCGCGACACCATAGCTGGAATAGATATCGATCGGGGGACGCGAAAAATCGATATCCGTGGTGATCGTGGTCCGTAACTATAAACTAGGGCTAAGGAACTTGTGTCCTGGCACAGTGGTAGAGGCGCTTATGAAGGCTACAGCTTCTTCACATCCTGACTCATCAATGGACCGAGGTCTTCCAGGAATGCCATTCCACTCAGGTTTTCGAAGCAATCAGAATGTGTCGTCAAATAGCCAGCATTATACCACGCGAACTCAATCAGCCTTTCCAGGCAAGGATGGTATAAGATCTCATCGGATTTCCATAGAGATTTCCATATCTGAACTTTTTTGGAGTTTGCTGATGATTTCACTACATATTCCTATGTCGACATCTCGTCAGTATCCCAAATATGCAAAATACGTTGATACATAAAACTTTTCTGCCAATCAGTGGTTGTTATTGTCGTGAGTGCCATCAAAGTGGACTCATAATGTAGGAGAGGACCTTAAGATCTTCAACTTGACCTATCACCTCGTTCAATATTGTCGCCTCTGTTATGCTTACAAAGTCGCGCGGTCATAATAAGCTGCTGCTAACAGCACCTCTACAATGTCTCCGAACCGTCGAGTGGTCATTCATCTACTGACAATGAAGTACTGATCTCCACTAGATGTTGCTCCTCTGAGAGATGAGATGTTATACCATCCCCGCTTGGAAAGGCTGGTTGTGTTCGCGTGTTACAAGGCTGGCTATTTGACGACACATCCTGGTTGCTTCGAAAACTCGAGTGGAATGGCATTCCCGGAAGACCTCGGTCCACGTGGTGAGTCAGGATGTGAAGAAATAGCCTTCATACGTTGCACATACTATGATCGGTCTGACTGTTTCATGCACTTTGTGCATCTGTATCATTGGTGCTGAAGTTATTTCATAAACTTTTCATATAAAATCGCATCTGGTTTGTTTCGGACATTGCTGGTGAATTACGAGATGGTAAAAATATCTTACCGTAGCAAACTCTAAAAAAGTTTAGATATGGAAATCTCTATGGAATTCCGATACCATGGTCAAAGTGCAAAATGCGATGCGCCACGGGACCCGAGCCCGTGACGTCACAGTCGTGAATAAGCGCCTCTACCAGTGTGCCACCCAGGGGCCGTATGCTCGTCTACCCCGAATCTCCCCCAATGGGATTGGGATGTGATATGATATGTTGATATTGATTGATTTTCTCCCAACGGGGGAACACGAACCCCAAAACACAAATTCCTTTGCCCTAGTTTATACTTGCGCCGCCACGCTGCGCGGCACCACGATCACCATGGATATCGATTTTTCGCGCCGCTCGATCGATATCTACTCCAGCTATAGTGTCGCGCCGCGCAGCGTCGCAACTACAAACTAGGGCTTACGCTGCCGTGGTAAGCTCGACGCTCAGACCCTTAGCCACTAGACCATCTCACTCGTTTGCCTCAAGGATTCGGCAGATACAAAACAAGTTTTGTTACTATTTGCAGGACGGAGATTCTTCTAACAGTATTTGTCCCGTGCCCTTCTGGCGTACCGTTCAGACAGTTCTCTCGTTAGGGTGAAAAACGAATTCATTCATACATACCTCGAAACTGAGATTTATCTTGCGACAGCCTAACACTTGCATATTCTTGGCATGAAGAAATCATTTACTAGCACTCAACTTGCATTCAACCTTTCTCAGAAGGCATGCATCGAGCCATAGTACATTGTTAGTAGACTCCATGTCCGACTTTCCTGTAATGGATATAAAACTTTCTATACTGATAACTCAACTCAAAATAATAAATATAGGTATTATAATATAACGGATCTTTTATATTTAATAGACTACTTATTGAAAAATAGTTACTGCATATTCGCCAGTATAGTATTTAAACAAAATAAAGGAGTTCCTCAAGGAGGTAACTTCAGCCCTTTACTCGCTGACTTAACCATGTCTATGTTTGAATTTGAATACTCTAAGAATACAATTTTAAATAGAAACCAATTGTTTAAGCCTTTTAGATATATGGACGACATACTTATAGTTCATAATTACAAAGAAAGCCATATTGATTACATACTTACTTTAGTTTATAAAAACACATTGGAATTTAAAAAAAACACACGAAAGTGAATACAAATGTAACTATCTCGACCTAACTATTGAAGTCGTAAATAATAAAATTGAAAACAACCTATACAACAAAACAGATTCTTTCAATTTTAAAGTAAATAGGTTTCCACACGTAGACTCACAGATTTCAATCAAAATTAAACATAATGTCATTTATACAGAAACACTTAGAATAGCTACTGTCTGTTCAACATTTCAATATTTTTGCACTAAGATAAGAGAACTTCACAGAATACTTAGACATAATGGATATAGCACAGAATTTATTACCGAAAATATAAGAAAGTGTCTAAATAAAAACAGGCAAATACTATATAAGTACAGCATGTTAGATAACTATAATAAAGCAATAAACTTTATAAAAACACTCAAATAGCTCGAAGTAGTTTTCCATCTCCTTCCATTGAACTTATAAATTTATTCTGAATAAACAAATAAATAAATAAACATCGTAATTACGTTGAAAAAAGTAGTGATTTTTTAATAGAATCACTTGTAAGTAGCACCTCCATTCTCAGCGTGTAAAGAATGAAATGAATACCGTAATGATAACATATATCACAATATCTATCCTGATACCGTACAATAGAGCACAGTATGAATTACTTTATATAGAAAGAAGAAAGAGAGTGGCTGTAGCAACAGAATTTTGTAAGTTTATTATTTTTCACTAACAATATTTAACAAAAAATGTTTTAAAATTATTTCAAACTTAAACGAATTGTAATAAAATCTTTTCTAAAATTAAATATGTGTACAATTTTATAAATTTCTTCGTTTTAACGTTTTATGGTAAAAAATTTAAAAAATAATGCTGTCATAAAAATAGAATAAATGAATAAATAAATAGTTGAAAATATGGAAAACTAAAAAATAAAAATACAAAATTATTATATTGACAATAAATAAATAAATTATAACACCTCTTTCTTCACTGATGAGCCACCGGGGAGGTGTTATAATTTACAAGGTTCGTCTGAAGGAAGGTGGCGAAACGAACCATAAAAGTTATTATCTTGGTTCTTCAAATTATTAAAATGTATTTGAATGTACTGAATAAGTGTGTACCTTCGAGGGTAACCCGAGGACACATATTATTCAGCACCGATTTTCGGGTTTTACTTAATATCTTTTATCTTTTATTAACACAAATTATGGAGGAAATTTGCCTCAGTCACCAGTGGTGATTTAATGGACCAGTGGTCTGTGCGTCAAGTTGACGCTTTTAAATTTAATCTAATTACTTATTTGCTAACCGATAATTTGTTTATTGACTAAGCATACATTACACCTTTCTGCTCTTTTTAGTTCTGTATTTTTATTAAATAAAGGCAAAAATGTTCAAAGCACTAATCCAATCCTGTATTTTATCAACAAAAACTCTAAACACTAATATCATGTACCTAATCCAATCCTGTATTTTATCAACAAAAACTCTAAACACTAATATCTTGTACCTAATAACTTATAGTCTAACACATAAGACCTTATATATGGTTACTGATTTGCTCCATATCTAATTACAACACAGTATCCCCCTCCCCCGTTTATTTTTGTTGTTGTTATTTACGTTTTTGTTGTTGTTTTTAAAGGGAACCTTGACATCCCGCTTTCAACTCATTAACTACAAAAAAGAGGACCTACCCTCTTACTAAAAATAGGGGTTAGTACTGATGGGGTTTATAAAAGTCAAAATAGTCGTGAGCAGTTTATTTTGGCGCCTCCAGTACTAACCGTACCCATGTGGTACAAAACGGGTTCGACAACCCCGTAGGGCAGCCCCCTAAAACCCATTATGGGAAACTGCTCACTGTACTTGGGCTGGACCTCCCAGGTACTTTGATACTAGGTCTGCAAATGAATTTAACTATAACATAGCTAACTATCATACCCTAAACAAATTCATAAAATATAAAAATGGGAGCAATCAATATTCCATTAAAAATTTTGGAAACTCCAGTAAAGGGTCAATTTGCAGTTCTGACTGTAGGTACTGTAAACAAATCAATTTTGAAAACCACATTATTTCTTATGTTACTAAAGTTTATATAAATACCTATAAAAAGGAAGATACTAATTGTAAAACTAAATCTGTAGTTTACTGTATTAACTGCGACTCTTGTAAGCTTCAATATGTCGGAATAACTACTAGATCATTAAAAGAAAGAATCAGAGAGCACATTTATTACACTAATAACAAAAAGAAATACACTCCACTCTATGAACATTTTCATCAATGTGGGTCAATTCCAAAGTTTACAGTTTTAGACGCCTTAGAAGAAAACATAGACAAAAACAAATTATTTAACAAAGAATTATTTTGGATTAAACTTCTAAATAGTGCTTATCCATTTGGTCTTAATGACAACATAAAAGGCTATGGAAATATATCTTCTATAATTAATCCACTTGATTATAAAACAAATCATCCATTTTACTCACTTCAGATTGTAAAAGAAAGAACAAATAGAGGAAGTAAAAGAAGAAGTAAAAACAAAAATTGTTATAATACAAACCAATTTATACAATATCTCAGTAACGAAGAAAACATTAAAGTCTTTGAAGTTTATAACAAAATCAAGATGCTAAATAAACAAAATTTGGATACACTTGTTAATCTCAGTTTAAGTAAAGACTTCCTTGGCAATGTTAATCAAAAAACTAAGCTTATTGTTCTGTGCTTGCTGACACATATAAAATACAATACAAACAATAACATCAAACAAGTAGAAAAAAAATTATTTAATTATGTAGACATGGAATATAAAGGTGATATTTTTGACCGTATTAACTTTAATAAAATATTCAACAGCAGCAAAGTTAAAGAAATAATCAGAAGTACCTCCACAAAAGAATTTATTCCTTTCAGAGTAGTGTATACCTATAAGCGACCTATATCTACTACTATTTTCAACTATAATCAATTTCTAAAAAACGCAAATCTTGAAAGTTATAAAGATATACTCAATAGAGAATGCATATGTAAAACAGAAAAAAGTAAATACAGCTCATTCATTGACACTACTCATTGTCATATTATCACAGGTAATCTAAACATTATAGAACACCAACACTTGAAAGAAATTATGGTAAAAGGCACAAAATATAGACCAGTAATAGGTTACACCAGAGATATAGTGCATAACACATATAAATCCACTGTCGAAAAAGTTATTAATCACATAAGTAGATCCCATGGAATTTCGACAGACCAAAAGAACCAATTGAACAATTTCTTTGCAATAGAATACAGAAACAAAATAAAACCATTGCTAAGTCATATTAACATTAGTAATAAAGTTTATATACCGTACCATACAATACAAAGACTACAAAAAGATTTTATATTTTGTCCATTGGATAAAGCAAGCAATAATTATGGTATTATTTGCAAAAAATTTTACATACTTAACCTAATGAAAGAAATGGGAATTACATATGATAACGAAAATGATGTCTTTAACAACAGTAACACTAATAATACATATGTTAATTTGAACGTTTCTAATAAGCTGCCCATAATAGAAAAGCATCAACAATTCCAAATAAGAAATAAATTAAGCGTAGATTCAAATGTAGATTTACCAATTATTTATTCACTGCCTAAACTTCATAAAGACCCTGTGAAATTTAGATTTATTACCGGGGCATATAATAGCAGTGTTAAGCCCTTAGCCCTAGAACTTTGTTGTATATTTACTTTTCTAAAAACACACTTTATTAATTACGCCAATAACGTAGCTAGTAATACAAGGTCTATTAAAACATATTGGGCTATCAAAAATTCTAACATAACACCAGAACTAGCAAGTATTGACGCAGATAATGTTAAATTGTATTCCGCTGATTTTACAGACATGTTCACTAGCATGCCTCATACTGTTATAATGGAAAAAATGAAAAATCTTATTATTCTTTGC
>CANDYH010000625.1:0-21678 GCA_947396885.1 Heligmosomoides polygyrus polygyrus | reverse complement strand
AGCCACAGCACAGGAACGTCCCCTTCAGAACCTCTCTGCATTCCACGC
The DNA here is from genome assembly GCA_947396885.1 of Heligmosomoides polygyrus polygyrus. Lineage (NCBI taxonomy): Eukaryota > Metazoa > Nematoda > Chromadorea > Rhabditida > Heligmosomidae > Heligmosomoides > Heligmosomoides polygyrus. Next base: position 21,630 of record CANDYH010000625.1, on the reverse strand, counting down.
AAGATGACAGTGAAGGCATGTACTTGCCATTCGTTCATGCCGCATGCACTTGGTTACTAAGGTCGCTTCATGACCAGGCTTCTCTCTCAAATAAGGCTGGAGATTAGGTATCTCTTGGGTGTGAAGCGTTCGTTGATCTGGCACCTTGAGGGAGGCGGGATACTCAATCAACTCGTCTGCCTTTCAGCTCCCACTGCATCATGAGCGTAATGTTTCGCTATGGTCAAAAAACCAACACTTCGACTGCCTCCCATCGACGTCATCGAATGGCGCCGGTTCCTCCCTAAATCATCACACTTCCACAGCTTTCACAGGAAACGTTGAAGCATTGGGCGAGGTTGCACTCACCTCTCCGTTGTGGATTCGCCGGTCTCGACGATATCTTCCCAAGGGCCAGGTTGGCTAAACAGAGTAATACCGTATTTGGCATTGAATAAACTGAAAGCACACTTGAGCGCAGAAAACGCGCAGCGAATCTCCTTTCCGGCCTGCTGCAGCTTTGTGAAAGAAATTGGTGTTTGGGAAGATTTGATGCGAGAAGTAGCTTTCGAATATCAATCGCGAAAAGGAAGGTAAAACTGTCCATGAGGATCTCAGCTGGTGATTGCTAATTCAACTTATTAGGAGCAGATAGATATGTCACCTACATGACATTAAACATTGTGAATTAGTAATGAAAAATGATTTAATAGGCAAAAATAATAAACAAGGCTGGCGATTTGAAAGTTGATCCTAGAAGTATATAAATATAAAGAAACTCCAGTCCATTTTTAAGCTCTTATTCGTCAAATGTTCTAATATTCTTTCCAATAATTTCTATTTCTAATCGAATTTCTATATTTTCTTCTAATTTCTTTTAAACGGGTAATTTACAGGATTCTACCGGGAATTCGGTCATGAACACTTTTGAGGATGTGATGTGTGCGTGTGAGTGAGTCAGATTTTATTCCATTTCCAGTTTCCGGAAGGCAAATCGTACATCGATATTCTGATGCTGCAACCGCGGTGAAACTGCGAGCAGGTCTACCGCAGATGAGTACAACGTGAGTAACTCTTTTCTGAATTCACTCACGGTGCGGTTTGCTTCGGGCGACTGTTGTACGAAAGCGGTTCCTGCTCATTCCAATAGTCGCTGAAGGCAAGTGCATAGAATCGAGGCGTGACGTGTGGATCGGACTGGCTTACCCTGGGTATTGCTGCCGATACTCATCTCGATAGTCGGACGAGCCTTCCATCGACTCGAAGTGCTCCGAATAGTTCGGGTTACGGCCGAAATGTGCATCGTCCGGCGGCTCACCCTCTTCCTCCGGATAGTACTCCTCGTCTTTGAAGCCGTTCGACTCGAAGCCTGGAATGAGAGCACCCTGAATAAGGAGTGCAAAATACTACCTTTGTCCCACAAGATGAGTATTTCTAGTTTTTGCAGTGATAGCCTGAATTCCACATGTGCGAAGAGATCCGAGAATCTACCAAAAAGGCAAAAGTTGGTCCATACAGTTTGCTAAAGAGAAAAAGTATCCAGGACACCTTTACAGGATCATAGCAAGGAACATATTTGACATTAACAGACAAACTTAGGATGCCGGCAGCTCCAATTGCAAGCGTCACCTTCAACTCTTAAACTAATTTCTGGAGCACTTAAGGGAAAGACAGGATGAAGGCATCCGCTGACTTCCACTAGTAATGCCATATTCGAAGATGTCAAACCTGCAAGCTCACAGACTAACTAACACAGGACGTCCATCACCTAAAAAAGCTACATGCAGGTGCACAGTGGAGAGAGAGGACACTGTAGTTGAAATCCGTCGTAACGTCCGCTGGTGGGGATTTCGCATAACATATCTGGACAGTTGTCAAACCAACCTTGAATTTTTCGAACAAAATGATGAAAATGGAGCAAAAATAACGAATTTAGCTTTATCTATGAGCAAGAACTAACGAACTAGCCGTACCGTATTCGCTGGGGTAGCTCTGATCGTGAAAGGACATCTTGTGATTGCCTGAGGGCAAATCGCGATCGGGCAACTCCTCCGTGTCATAGGTTGAGTATTCGTAGTCGTGCGAAGGAACCTCTCGATCGTATGGCTTCACAGCTGAAAAACAGAAATCTCGGCACAATTGAGCCTGATACTTGGCTAAGTGCATTTGGAGTGAACCACACAATTCAAGGGACCATTTTTGGATGCGCGATGCATTCAGGTTCGACTTTTTTGCAGCTTTGTCCTGCCTCCCCAGAAAGGAAAGCAAGCCATTTGCAGATGTTTGTAGGTCACTAGAGCGCGTGTAGTGCAGTCGGAGGAGGTGCCGACAGTAGCGTGCACCCGATACCAGGTTCCTGATTCGGATTTCCTGCCTAGGAAATTCAAGATTTTCATCCCCCGGGGTCGGCGAAATGGTAGCAAACTTGTCTGGGAAGGACAGAGCGCTGACTTGTTCATCGGCAGGCCACCGCAAGTCATTGTATGGTGAAATGCGCATTCTATTGTGGATGGTGTTGTCTTCGACACCTCGTATAAGTAGAATGCGTGGCGCATCCCAAAAGGGATTGAATAACGCCGTCTCTCTATGTAGAAAACTACGCCCACAAAATCGCGCCAAGGAACCCTAAAGAAAGCATACAGAAGTGAATTACGTAAAACGCATTTGCCTAATGTCTTTTTTAAGCTCAGGAACACCGTATCAGTTCCACATCTAGAGTAGAGACAACATCCTCGCTATATTTGAGCACTCTGTGATCTGATCTGAGATTCCACTGAATGGTCAGCCCCCTGAATATGATAGTGCGACCTGGAACTCCCTTCCTGTGAGCTTAGGGGGACGTAACCCTTTAGACGGTAATCTATACCATCCTCCCTTCGGGTGGATTAGAGCACCGTATTGACCATGGAGCTAGAAGACTCGATCCTATAATATGACCACTGGAGTAAGGACAAGGGATTCTGTTTATAGATCACGATGCAGCAGGTCCGGTACACGGAATCGTAATAACTGCTCTTTCTCCGCATGCTAGAAGATCTCCAGTGTTCGCAGCGCCCTCCGAGATTACCGCAATGGCTTTGATATAGGGTGAACTTGCACTTTTATAGGGTCTATGTCAGTCAATACAACCTGACGCACCAACAATGAGACAAGAAGACGTAATCTTCAGACTGGGATGTTTGCGCCAGGGCATACATAGAGTAACTCTCAAGCAGAGCTGAATAGCGAGCAGCGAAAAGGCAAAAGGAGGCCTACCGTAGTCGGTATCGAAGTGATTCGGCCCGGCTTCGAGATAGGGATCGGGTCGCGCGTGATACGCGTCCTCCTCGTCCTCGTAGCTAGCCTGCAGCGTCTGGATATCGATTAGACAAGGAGAATAAGAAGAGACAGAGATAGACATATTGAACGGTGCCACGCCACATGCTCGAGCACACACTCAGACACTGTGTAAAGTTCAAAGAAAGTGGAGGAACAGCGTTCAGTGCCAGTTCCAAGTTCACTCCTCGCGAGGTGATTCCGCTCACAGTTCAACTGCAACTCAAAATCGACACCAATCGCTTACTTTCCTACCACTACTTTTTATTAAGAAGGTTTGCACAATGTATGAATACAGGGTGGCCCATAAGTCCTGCAACAAAAACATAGGCGTATAAAAAGGCTAAGAATGCACTAAATTTGGTACATTTTTAAACCATGTTTGCCCATGGTTTGTAGATTTCGGTGGAACGGTATTACTCATAAGGGACCACTCCTGGATTGATAAGAGCCTTCAGATCGTGTGGGTTGCTTTGCAGCTCACGTCGCAGCCCCTCTTACGGAGTTTTACTTCTTATTCGTTCCAAAGAAGATATTGAACAATAGTTTTCCCAGGCTTTATAGAGCAAGACATTTTCTTTAAGATGGTTAATAAACAAAGATCGAAAATCTAAAGACTTAGGATTTTCACAGCTAATCTTTCGCAGGTGCAATATTTTGCAGATGGACTCAGAACCGCTACCACGTCCTTTTCTTTTGCTGTTACAGGAATCGCTTCACCAGAATGTGTATTTTGCCTTTAAACAGCGCGATTGAGTCTCTATTATATGGTGTTAGGTATTCGTTCCTATCAAACGAACATTTTTATTGATTTTCACTATTTTTACTATGGAGTGCGGGGAGACATTTTGGAAAATCGCGTATGACAAAACTTGCCATGCGTGGCCGTTGTTTTTATATCATCAGGTTCCCGCAAAGGTAGCATTAAACGCACTATTATTTTGACCTTTCTGGGATCGCTCAACTTTGAGAAATTTTTCATCAAATGAGGCAGAGGCTAAATAACATTACGAACGACGCCCTCCAACTGCGCTTACAAATTTTTCCTTCTACTCTCTTCTCCTCTTAGCTGAGTCTTAATCTCACTTGTGGACTTGTAGAGCTTTCCTTGTAGTTTTCTAGAAACAACATATTGCTTAGTAATAGATTACGCACACGGCTGAATGTTGAATTTGTTCCAGCTGGTTGCTGCATCGTGTATGATCAGAAAATTAATAGCGTTCTTCTGTTGTAGTTCAGACCCGTTCATCCAATGTTCACTCTTGAGAAGCCTCTGCACTGCCCTACACAATACCATCATACTGCATGTTCAACAACCAATCTTCCAAAATTTAGTCACATCGGAACGGAAGCGCCCCACCACGGGCCAGAGAAGAATTTTCGGTAGTTTTACGTGAGAGCGCATTACTTTGTAATAAGAGAAGCTACAACCATGATACTTTCCAGAAGTATAGCACTAAGTATATGCTACATAACTGTTGGTATGCGGTTTTTTGCAATTGGAAAAAGACAACCAATAAGGTCTCCTAATTTTGTTGCAGGACTTATGGGCCACCCTGTATATTCCGATAGAACCCTAAAGTGCGAAAAATAACTGCAAATGGCAAAAATTTGGCAGGATTTAACTCTGAATTTAGCTACTAAAACATATCCCAAGAAAAAAGAGTCAAGCTAAGCTTTGGAACGAATGGGTTGATAAGTAAACTACATAACGAATGCGCGCACCCTTCAGTGTTCAAAGTATCTTTTAAATTGCTTGGTTTGATTTTCCAGCTAAGATAATGCCTGGTAAACGTAGAATGCCACCGCCGAAGCACTTTTGTTGGACATACTACTTTCAGATAATCCCGAAATGCTCAAGATGGCAGTCTTCATTGCAATTTGTGCCATGGTTTTATTAATGGATATTTGACCTATGAATCGTTTTCTATATCGAAGCCGCAGTTCAGTCGTAACCCCTTCGCGATAGTGTGCTTTCCAGTGTGCCAGCCCTACACCCGATTTTGTTGCTGGTAAAAATCCTTGTTGATGACGCCAAATAACAATTGTCTACCACTATGTAATTGAGATTGCCTTCGATGACGTTTCAGTGATCTTATCTGCGTGAGATACGCCTCATCGAACCTCGCGCGGACAAAATGTGCCTTTCAACATGGGGTGCTGCAGCAGAGGAAGCGCAGCCTCCTTCTGCTTGACACAGCGGCATCCGCGTGTTTCTGAGTGTCTGTATCCAGAAGACGGGTCCCCTTTGCCATGCAACAAGTTCTGGAGTCAGAAGAGGTGACACCGTCGTCGAACGACAAGCGGCCACATTCAGAATTCAGCATTATCTCATGTTGAACGGGAAATGAACAGTAAAGTTTGTCCGCGCGAGGTAGCTGTAGCAGAGGAATTCCTGCTCGACACAGCGGCATCTGCGTGAGTCTCTGAGCGGCTTGCTTCCGAATGCGGGTCGCCGACGTCTGCTGTGAGCATGGGATAACTACTAAGTAAAGGGGTGGTGAGAAAGGGCAATATTGGGGGGGGGGGAAGGACCTCTAGGATGGACAAGGAGAGCGACCAGGAAAGAAAGGAGCAACCTGGAGGGGGGGGGGGGGGGGAGGGAGAGAGTAGGACGGGGAAACCAGCAAGAAGAGACCAGTAGGAGGTCAATAGTGGAAACAAGGAAGTGGGTCAGGAGTTGAGACAGCACAAACCAGTGGCCTTACTAGACGGTTCGGAGGGAATATCTATGACGAGCGTACGGAAGTGATGAACGGTATGATGCCAATAAAGTACGCAGCAGATGCTAGATGTCAGCCAATTTTAAGTTTTACAAAAACTTCTTTCCGTAGGTCAGTGATGTTGCAGAGTCGCGCGAAGCGCGCAGGTACGAGACACACCGTTAGGCGTGTCGGAGCGCTTGTATATAATAAATTACTATGTCATCGTTTAGCATCCTTTGAACATGTTTAGCCCAGCAAATAAGCGTCGAAGACATTGCTCGTCATTATCGCGAAGGGTTGTTAGGGAACCCGCAGATTTTCTGGTACTCTTTCTGAGTGTACATACCCAGTTGGAAGGCTTTTAACACTAGGTGGTAGAGAAGCAATGCAGCCAACTCAATGACTACAAGCACTAAAAAGGACGAGAATAGTGCCTCCCAAAGTATGATCCAGGAATGGGGAACACGAACGAACTCAGCCGAAGGATGAGTGACTTCCATCTCAGGAAAACAAAGAAACCTTGAGAATAGCCCCAAAACGGTCGGATGACGTGATCGTCTCACGGATGCATCAATTGACCTTTTAGTGCTCGACGGAACGAGTCGAGGTCCTCGTCAACGTCATCGCTTTCAAATGAAATCCGTGACTATGACGAGAAGAGGAAGCGAATGGGGAAGACTGACCAGAAAGAGAGGTGAGAGGTGTGCACCATGAATGAAGACGAATCTTTTCTAACGTTCCTTCAAAAACGTCAAATCCTCGACAAAAGATTAGCGGAAAACTCGGGGTAGCTGCATAATAGGATCTGCGCAATAGGAACATGTAAGGATGATATTGTCTCACAAAGAAACGATTTTTTAGAGAAAAAAAATGAATCTCTAAACAAAGACATGGTTGCGTCCAACTTTGGCAGAACTGCGATTCCTGAACAAAATCATCATCATCATCATTTTCATTAGCGTCTGTCCCGCTTGGTGGCGGGGTCCGCTCTTCTGGTGTGGTGACGCCAATTCTCCCGATCAAATGCTTGATCAGTGTGCACACCAGCCATCTCTAAGTCCAAGCGCAACGTATCTAGCCAACGTTGCTTCGGGCGTCCTCTGGGACGCTTTCCAGGGACCACAAGATTCAGGCCAATCTTACACACGGTGTCGTCGTTAGCGCGAAGGACGTGGCCGTACCATCGAAGACGAGCTTCGCGCAGCTTCTCGGATATCGGGGCGACACCGAACCTCTGTCGTATGGTGTCGTTACGAACGCGGTCCAATCGCGTAACTCCATCCGTCCATCGTAGCATCTTCGTCTCCACTACACTGAGGCGGCTTTCAACTTCCTTCGTCACGGGCCAGCACTCAGCACCGTACGTCGCTACTGGGCGGACTACTGCTCTATAAACCTTCGATTTGAGGTGCTCAGGTATTGTCCTGCCGCAAAGCACCCCAGTCAGCGAGCGCCATTTGGACCAGGCTGCACTCACACGCGCATTCACCTCCATCTTTAAGCTGCCATCGGACGTGACTGTTGACCCAAGATACTTGAAAGATGTCACTCGTAAGAGCTCAGTACCATCGGTCTTAATAGATCCGTGCTCATTCACATCCGTCGTCAAGTATTCCGTCTTTTTGACGTTTAGCTTGAGACCGAACAATGCCAAACGATCGCACCACGCCTGTGCCTGTCGCTCGAGCTCGGTTTTGTCTTCACATGCAAGCATGACGTCGTCAGCATACAGCAGCGTCCAAGGTGCCGCCATTTGGAGATCTCGTGAGATTGCATCCATGACGACCACGAAGAGCAGTGGGGATAGCGCAGATCCCTGATGCACCCCCACAGAGATGGGAAACTCCATCGAGGTGCCCGCTGGCGTTCGCACTCGACTCCTTGGGCAAGAGTATAGAATGCGCACCCACTCAATAAGCTCTTCAGGAATACCATGTTGTCGCAACGCGTACCATATAACATCTCGCGGAACGCGGTCGAAGGCCTTCTCCAAGTCCAGGAAGGCAAAATGCACTGGTTTCTGTTTCTCGCGGTGCTTTTCTAGCAGAAGACGAACGGCGTGAATGGCATCAACGGTGCCACAGCCAGATACGAAATCACACTGATTCGTGGAAAGCTGTACGACATCCCGAATACGTCCGTCAACAATTCGCTCAAAGATTTTCATGGTGTGCGAAAGAAGACGAATTGGACGGTAACTGGCGCAGTCTGCAGGACTGCCCTTCTTCTTCCAAATCGGGATGGTCGTGCTTTGCTGCCAACCCTCAGGCACTTTCTTCGGTATATGTCGCGTAGGTGAGCAGCATTGGTACATGGGAACGCCTAAACAAATCAGACCGCATTGAATAGGCATGCCATTCAGAGAGGACATGAACAGTTGGTACCCGAATGGGCTGGCATGTGTTCGGCCTGTGCTCTGTTTGGTTACTACTGGCTGGTGCGCTCCTACCTACCAATGCTGCTCACCTACGCGACATGTACCCTTTCTTCTCAGCAACAACCTGATTGAAAAACGCAGTCAGCCAGTCAGCAGGGTACCAGCCCTTCGACTTCCACAGGTCAGCTGGCAGGTCATCGGGACCAGTGGCTTTGCCTGACTTCATCTTCCTCAGGGCTGCTTCAGTTTCGCTCACTGTGATCTTCTGAACGGGGCCGTATACAGGTGATGCAAAAGGAACAGCAGGATGTTCAAATTCTACATTCGAGATTTCCTCGAAGTAGTCGTGCCATCGTTTCACAGCCCTCTTACGATCCATCAGAAGATGACCGCTCTTCGTCGTTAATGCCAAAGAACTTCTCAATGTCTTCTGCTTGGCGACAGCGAGCTTTGGCGAGTCGGTAAATATAACGCTCACCATCGCGCGTTTCCAATTTCTTGCTGACATCAGCGTAGTATGCGGCTTTAGCAGCGGCCACTGCCTTCTTTGCCGCTTTCTTTGCTTCTCGATTGTTCCGCCAATTATGGACTGTTTTATCACCGATAAACACGTGATAGAGCCGTTTCTTTTCTCGGACTTTCTCTCTGACATCATCAGTCCACAGCCATGCCTGCTTGTCGACCCAGCGTCGTCCAGGCTTCGTTGTGCCGAGTTCAAGGCGTGCAGCCCGAGTTATCGCATCGGTAGCGTCCTTCCAGGTTTCGTCGATAGTTGTCACTGTCGGCAACCGAATGCGAGAAATCACTGCCGCTTCCTTCTCTTTCAGTCGCCACCATTTGATTCTAGCCGATCCACATCGCTCGACATGTTTACACCTCGAAGGTGTGATCTTCAGCGAGCAGATCAGTGGACGGTGTTGCGTGGCAACCGTCTCATACGGCACGGTCTTCGCGTCTGTGACAAGGTCTTGGTCGCGACGCCTAACAAGGACATAGTCAATCTGCGTTTTAGCATTCCCGCTATAAAACGAGATGAGGTGGGAGTCACGCTTTCGAAATTTGGTGTTCACGATGGTGAGGTCATGTGAGTCTGCATACTCAAGTATACGCTCACCATCGGCGTTGCGCGACCCATATCCAAAACCACCATGACAGTTGTAGCCGTCTTTCGTTGCTCCGACGTGACCATTAAGGTCACCTGCCACAACAACCATATCTTGTGACGGTACTTCCGCTGTCTTCTCATCAAGCAGGGACCAGAACTCGTCCTTGGTTTGCTCGGAACAGCCTGTCTGCGGAGCATACGCAGAAAAGAAATGGCATCGTCGCTCTTCTACGGCGACAATAATCTTCATCAAGCGGTCATCGAAACGTTCTACGCTTGCAATCGCGTCACGGAAACGCTCGGAGACGATTACACCGACACCACTGGTGGTCCTGGGACTTCCACATAGAACGGCCTTGAAGCCACGTCCTATGTCCCTTGACTTGCTGCAGGACCACCTCGTCTCCTGCACCGCACAGAAATCTATCTTTCTTCGCTCCAGTGCTTCTACCAACTCGCACGAGCGGCCCGTCAACGTACCCACATTCAACGTTGCTACGCGGGTCTTGCCTACGTTACGGGACTTTCGGACTAGCTCAGTTGCCCCGATGCCGTCCTCGCATCAGGGACCCTCGCACACTTTTCACACTCGCCGGGCTTTGCGAGTGCGCGTCGGCTCCCGCGGACGCCGTAGCATTATCTCGAGAAATCTGAAACGCCATCAACCATATGATGTGACACAAAATGTTCGTAGGCCGGCCTGTCACTAGGGCCTGTCGCCTGCATTCGAATGTCCGTGTTTGGCTCGGCTTGCAAAAGCAAGCAGTTTCCAGTGGCACCACGTGGAGGAACGGACATCGCCACCGATTCCTGAACAAAATATAACTAGATAAACCGCTAGAAGGAGGAATGGCTCAGGACCTGTTTCCCAGTCCAAGCCTTGGAACAATGGAGCCTTCTTGTCAGACAGAGAAGCAGCATAATGAGCCGTCAGAGCGAACGCAGCTGGGAGGTCAGTCACTGGCAGACTCTATTGTTTCTGATGGCGCAGGAAGCCAACTATGTCAAGTTAAGCCAGCAGCGTCAGGCGCTCACTTGTAAGGAAAAAACCGGCCATCATTCATTAGCGGGAATGGACTGCCTTCACACACAAGATTGCACAGCTCTGAAACTCCAATCTGGACATTAATTACCCCTACTTCTTGCTTCTAATAAAATGATAGAAGAAACTTTTCAAAATACTCCTATTTCCCGTGGCACGACCCATTCCCGTTGAGAGACTCTTGGGCTCCATTCCACATAGCCTGGTGTCCTCGATCATTGGCCGCAAAAACAGGCGGTTTGTCCAACCTCAACAGGACTTTGCACCCTAATCATAATTTTTCTCTCGCAGCGGTTTTCTTCACAACCTCCTTCACCTCTCAAGAAGGACTCGCCCTTCTCCAGATGAATTTTGAGGTCTGATTCAAAGAGAGGCCAGCTAAATCATATGCTCGCGCTGCTCTCCAAGCGTCGAACAAGCAAAACCAAAAACACAATGTAATTGCCCTTTTTGAGCGACTAAAGTATTGAAGGAGATTGTGTAGAACCAGCTGTTGACTCTCGCTTGGTGGGGAAAGCTTGGAGAACCATTCACCGCTTTGACGAACTGCTAACGGAGGAAAAACTTCTGACATAAGGTTTACACAGCGCGTAGTTGTCGGTCAGTGGAAGAGTTCTCCAATATGTGATCGAGCTGAGGACGATGACAAAAAGGTATCTTTTTAGTTTCCCAAAACCCCGTAAAGGCCTGAAATCAATAGAAATTGCTTGAAGCACTAAATGCTCCGAAACAGATAACGAAGCCCGAGTCTACATAGATATATGTATAAGATTGGCCCAAAAATAATATACATAGGGTTTGAGACGTTTTCAAATCCAAAAGCGCCCCCCCCCCCCTCCCGCCAACGCAAGTCATTATAGTGTAGAAATATGTAGTACAGCATGTCCAGGCCAAAACAGACTGCCTCCACGATATCTCGTAGAAGTATGAAAAATGCGTGGCGCACTCTAAAACGGGACTGTTTAACGCCGACCTTCACCACTTGCCCTTTATCATCGATATCCGGAACAGATTAATCTCTTCTCCGTCCTCCAAAAAGAGCGCAATGTCGTTTTCTGTCATCCATTTAAGACAGGTCTAATACTGACTACAATCAATGACACTTACTTCCTCGATGAAATTACTAGTCCCACAATTGTATGCACTACCCTTCCGCTGAAGTCATCCCGCCTGATTCCAGTTTCGGTTTTTAGATTTGCTCTCCCAGCTATAGAGGAAGTTTTATACTCGTAAATGAGAACATAAGTTGACCTTTTGTGCACAAAAAAAAAACGCTCCAAAAGTTAAGGAATTTTCAGGTTTCTGTGGAATATACCCAGCAGTTTGAACCAGTACTAATCTTGTGTTTTCACAATCTATTAGGTTGTAAGGAAAGGAAAGTTCTGTCAGTTCTTGAGGTCATTATTCAAAACGTCATAACTCCGCTCAAAAAGCAGCTTTTCACTCAAGCTAAAAACCGTCGTATGCGCCCCTTCCCTGCCATTCTACAAAATATCAATTCATCGCGTTCTCTTGAAAACCTGACTAACTATGGCGTTTCGAACCAGCGGAGGTGAATTCGACATCATGTTGTTTCACAAGCATTACTTCTCTAATGAAGGCATCCGTATGTCCCACAAAAGCACTCGGTTAGGACTAGGTTTGGTGATTATATTGCATGACGATGATCCTTGATCTAGGGTTTGTTAAAATTTACACAACGGTCCTTTAAACGTGTGCCGACGGGTCGTCATGCAGGAAGCATGAAATAACTGCCATCCATAGGCTTCAGACTTAACAGCTTCAGTTTACCACTTTTTCTCCAGATGTCCTTTAGGATCAACTGATAGTAGTTTGAGCTGTAGGACGTATGCTTCGAAAAAAGATGTAGTAGTAGTCCAAAGATGTCATGGATTCTTGGGAAGCACATGTAGTTGCAAAGAGCAAGTCTTGTACTTTCCAAAAAGTGCAAATTGTTAAGTGGGTGGTTAGGGAACAAAATTTACTACGCGTTTATATCACGAGCGCGCGCAAACGGACAGAATTTTCCTTACAACCTAATATACTACAGACACGAAGGAACCCTAAATACATTGCAATTGATAAATTTCTCCTAAAACGGTCGCCTAATTTTGTTGCAATACCTATAGGCCACCCAGTACACAGACGGCGCATACTCCAAGGTCTTTCCCGCATTTAGCGGGGTTCCGCAAGGCGGAGTACTGTCCCAATATTACACATAAGAACTTCCGAGCCGTATCACTGATTTGGGAATAACATGTAAAATGTATGTTGACGATGTAAAGATGTACAAAAGGATTGATAACGGCGAAGACTCTAAAATCCCTCCAGCTGGCCATCGATGATGTGCGAGATTTTGAATACATAATGAGGAGCGACCTGTATTTCTCCAGACACTTAGTACGATAGTAAAAAGCCAAATACCGTGTTTATAATCTGTTTAGGGCCTTGAAATCCAATGTTCCTGAGGTCTACATACGTGGATTCAAAACCTATGTGCGACCATTGTAGAAAGTGGGATATCGGTGTTCAATCCAACGAAGAAGAAAGATATAGATCTTCTAGAAAGCGTTCAAAATAGCTTCAACATAAGCTTGTGATGAGGTGCTTTTCAGTGGATTGTAGCTCCATTCCTAGCGGTGCTCAACGGACTACGCTCTTTGGTCTTTTTTCCTTGAGAAAAAGACGAAAAATTGCTGACCTTATCATGATGTATATGATTCTCGCAAATAAGGTGTCCGTTGACCAAAGAAAGTTCTTTGATGGTATTCCGACAAAAAGAGAGGTAAGTTGAAACTTCGAGGCTCAGTGTCCAAATCGTGACTGAGGTCAGACGTCTTAACCTATCGAATCCTCAAAGAATTCAACCTGCTGCTGGGCAAATACGATGATTTAGACAGACTCTCCGCCCAGGCCTGTAGAAGATTTATCCGATGTTAAATACCACAGTGTGTTGCTGGATACGTTGCTTGTAATAGTTTCTTACATGGCTGATGATTACATTCACCCCGTTTCATGTTGTTTCCTTTTTTTGTGTTTCCTCACAATTTGTTTGCTAGACAGTCTTCTATGCCTTGAATAAATAAATGAATAAATAAATAAATATCACGTAGAAGTTGAATGCGTGGCCCATTCCAAAAGGGACTGAGTAACGCCGTTCTTTATCTTTAATGTGACTCTAGATAAATTTGTAGAAAGAGTGAGAGGGTCAGCTCCAGTTGGGACGCGACTATCGTCATAAGGCGGATTTTCTCCGGTTCCTAAAATGCGTTTTAAGGGGAGGGAGGGGGGGAGTGTGAAAGGAGAAGGGAAGAGCCATGCGGCAAACCGTTCCATCATCATGGTTTGGGGCAAAACCCCCAAACAGACGTCTGACGTCCAGTAGTCCGACTGGGAAACATAGGCCGTTTATGATATGCACAGGTAAGTAGCGCAATATCTGGTGAAAAGGTGATTTTCAGATGTTGTTACAGGATGTTTTGTTGCGATCAAAACTCTTGCGCCTGGCGGGACTCGAACCCGCATCTTCTGCTTTCCGGGCAGCGATGTTCGCCTTACACCACCGGCGCTGTTTGACCACTAACATCCGCGATATCCTCGAGGCCTTCGAACAACAGTACGGGATGTGTGTCAGATGTGTAGTCGCACGAAAAGCCACATTTGCGATGTTGCAAGAAAAGATTTGCAGATTCAACACCATGAAGACCTCTTTGCTTAAGAAGTGAAGTGTCTGCACTATTAGCTTTTGTCCATTTTTCGCCTCGTTTTAATGGAAATCGCCTTTCACCTTTAGAATCGCCCAAGCTAGGAGCATGACGTATACCTCGGCTATTAAGCCGAGTAAACAAATAAAGGATAACAAAGCCACTTTGTGTCTTGAAGCGAGCGAAAATAAGCCAAAGCACAACACAGCACAGCGAGTGTACGCACAAACAAACAAACACGTTCACATTTCTGGATTGAGCAACGGAACGCTTACTGTGTCCTTCTGATGGTGCCGATATCTATGCGGGTGGAGGTGCGAGTCCCATTGGTGGGCAGAGCTGTTCGGCTGGTGGATGGGGAAGGAGACGTCGGACGTGTAGTCGCTGTCCTCGGAAATTCCAGCTAAAATATGTGAACACTGCAGTGGGACTTGGAGCCGCTACTTCCTGATCTACAATTCATCATAAGAAAAAGCGGAATTGGACGAACAAGCTGAGTGGGCGAGCAATGACTGTCTCAAGGACAAGTGTTGATTGCCTAAAATAACCAGCTCTTCAATGTTCTTTGAAAGCCCAGTTCGGAATGGCATCACTAATCGCTTATAGTGGATCAACTAAAGACATTTCAATCTCACCATCTATCTTCTCTACTCATTTATAAAAACCCTCAAAAACCATTGACAATTTCCAGGTCATTTCACTAAAAATAGCTTTGAATCACCCAAAAAAGTATCTTCACAGATGTAATGAGAAACTACGGAAAGAAGCAACGAAGTTCTATTCCTGCTATTTTAAACAGTAATTAGAAGAACTGGCTCAAAGACCTGGAAAAGCGGTACTGGAATCGAGTGCTGCTTGCGCTGATATCCTGGTCATACTTCAGCATCTTGCTTCAGATTTGCTACGGGTAGAACGGCTATAAATCACTACCGCTAACAAGGGAAACGTTGGAAGAATCGCTCAGGAAAACCACCAAGGTTTAATGATCCAAACAAGGGGCCTTACAAAGCCGGAGCCCTTGACAACCCTTAACAATATTCAGTGAAGAAGAAGTCTGACAGTCCAGCTAATTGAGGACAGTACGGACTGTAGACCAAAAAGAGTAAGGCGCTAAGAAACGCAGCCGGAAGACCTACGCAGACTAGCTTCGCAAATCAGACTTGGGAGAAACTCCATGGTTCATCTGCTTGCCCTTCAGGTTTGTGGTTTTTTTTTGAAGGCAATCGTAGAAAAAGACGGAAGAGCACAACAACTCGCAACAATACATCCTTTGTCCTGTAGACCGTCTAATAAGGGTAAAGTTCCTTTTTGCTATGGGCCACTGGACGGTCCAAGAATGGAACAAGAAAGTTGTCGCCTAGTAAATCCGTTGAGACTTGCATCGAGCTCCAGAGGAGTGGAGACTACCAAGTTGTACTAAAGAAATTCTGGCCCACACTTGGGTTAAGATTTAAAAGCGTATACAAATTCGCTTTAAACTGAGTGCGGCAAAATGACTAGCACAATGTCGTTACAGAGGGAGAATACTCCCGACCTCCCCCATGTAAAGGACTACTCTATGAGTTACTAGAAGTAAATTGTTACCATTTTTGGATCTCCCAGTTGTCCGCCGCAAAAATGAACTTCAGCTCTGTGCGGAGGGGGGAGTTCACAGACGTCCTTGTGAGCGACACCTAGTGTCCTCGACAAAAGTCTCCCAAGGGCTGACTAAATAATCACAAGAAGAAAAGGCCAAACGATTGAAATGAGTAAGACCCTAGGAACAGGTCACGCCAAGCCAGAAAAAGACGATCTGACAACGACGGCTTCCAAAAACAATGTCATCGTCTGAACGCACATAGACTTTTTAACGATTGAAATATAGTAAGGTTCTCTTGTTGTAAGGCACGAGGGAGGGCAATCCTTTGGTGCGTTAGTTTTTGAAATCATCCCGTGCACCTCTCCAGCGTAAGGTGGTGTCTGGTTAACTGGTAGTTTTGCAATTTAGATGAAATTTTGCGATCGAAAAAACACGATTTTCCGAGTGATTTTGTCGATCCATATAAACTCAGCAATGATTTCGATTACCTAACACATAAATTTTGAATTAGAGCTTTTGCTTTGAGATGCCCAAAAATTGAGTATCCATGTCACTTCCTGACGGAGAAAACAGAAACAAGCAAATATTGTTACGCATGAGCTGATGTGCATGGTAGCTTCAGCATTTAACATATTCTAAGACTTTTGCCTTCCTGATATCTAAAATTAACTTCGCCATAGTCAGAGCGTCTCGAGTTCATGACCATTCAAACAGCTTCACTATTTTTTAAACAAGTCCTTCACCCTACAAATAATATCTCGTAAGCTTTGAAATAGTGTCATAGTGCCGCATTTTCCACCCGGTGTACTGGGTGTGCTTTTGAGTTCAAAGCTGGCATTAGCCACTCGTTCCCTCAGAAACTGTGACTATGGCGTGCGTTTGATTCAGGGAGGGTGAAGTATGTTGAATTACGATTCTTCAATTATGCAAGCGGTAGAAGTAAAAACATGGTGTGCAGAGCCATGGCAGCGCTCAACAGACAAAATAGTATTTCCTGTGCAGAAAACTCACTCATAACACAACAATAAAGGAGCCAATCCGAAGTCCAGGGCGGGGGATAGGGGGGGGGGGGTAGAGGCTCTCAAAGACAATATCTCCACCTAGGCCTGTTGGTCCAAGACGCGCAGCGATGAAGGGACTACCTCGCGACGGGTCTCAGGGCCACGCAACGTATTAGTTACTCATGATCGGACAGCCGTACGATAGCGCTGATACCAGTGTTCGAGTACGCATGCCTAGCACGTTCGAATCCTCGTCAGTCATTTCAGCATTCGGTTCCTCGAGCAGCTGCACTGAGTCTTCTGCATGTGTGAGGGTGATCAGAGGATCGCCAGGTCTGCAGATGAGGCTTGGAATCAACCCTCTCCCGCCATCCAATGCCTTAACAATCAGATCAGGGCCAACGTGTGGTTCGAATTTGACGAAAATTTACGACCCCCCTACAGACTGGATCTGATAATTCCTTCTTGTGCGGCTTTATTCTTCTTATTTTCTGATTTTTATCGAAGCCTTTTATGTGGTTTTGAGTCTCTTGAAGAATCGCCTTTTAGGTTTCGAGCCGACAACGTGACGAATCACGCGTCTTGTTTGCAGGAGACATATTACGAATATGGAGCTGAATCCTATAATGGTTTGATTGTTGGCTGTTCTACAGTAAAATAAAGGTTTTTTTAAATTCAAACATCTTTATACAATGTACAACGATTTTTTGTGGTGCTCTTCGAATGAATCACGGAAAGGTAGCCGAATATTTAATTTCTGAAGGAGACAATTTTTTTCTTTTTGAAGTAGAGTACCATATTAAGTAAAGATTTACACTGCAGAATCTCGAGCTCTGCTTATTATAGACTAAAAACACGTTTTCGCAGCGGACTTTGTATGATTATAGAGCCCTATCCATAGACGTTGCTTTTCATAGAAAGAAAGGTTTACGACCTGAAGCTCAGAGTTATTGAACTACTATGCCACATAAAATTTCAAGCCTTGCTTAATATATGGAAAGAGTAACCATGATTGGGGGAAAGAAGCGTCATTTTAGATCGTTTGCGGAGAAAGAATCATTGCAAAAAATGAATTTTCCCGGAGATATCGGTGATTGCTACAAAAGACCTGATGTTTATTAAACAGGGCTCAAAACTTTATGGGGAACAATTCACTTCCTAACGTTCGCTTTTTCTAGAATAGCAAAAATTGTTTCCGTGACAAGACAAATTCTCAGTTATTAGGTCATTTCTCCGTGATCGGATCGAAGAGCACTTCAAAACTCATGTTCACTGTAAAAAGAAAAACTTGTAAATCTCAAAACAATCATCTCAACTACCTCTAACATCTGACATAGCAATTTTACAAACTACAGTTTCAGATCAGCCTACCGCTCGCCCAGGTCTCAAAAAAGAATGTACCGGGTCATGACATTGTGCTAAAAGCGCCAAAAATTGATCCCGTGCTGATTATTTTGAAGGTTGCTCCAGGAAAACCTTCATTTTTCACTTGAAACAATTAGCGTTTAAAATATTATAGCGTTGAATTCCGTACACATAACGTTTATCCATCAGCAAGCAACACAAATCACGATTCCCCAAACCTATTTTTTAATTCCATTCTCCTAATTGCCTAAGCCCCACCTGGTAACATATTCTATTAAGGAAACAGAACCATCCAAAACGCTGAAAATATCACAAAACAATCCTGTCCAAAACATAAGAGAAAGTACGATACCCAGCCCTCAAAACGATGCCACAGTACGGCCCTATTTTCTTTTCAATTTTTTCATTTTTTCCCAGATTTTCAAACCTCAAGCCTTACCTTGACTCAGCACTCGTTGAGTGGGTGATGGAGTAGACTTGGAAGGACGAAACTCTAGTCTGTCGACTGACTACTCTAATGGTATGCGCTTGCAATCAGCTTAGACAGCCTCGTATCGATTACAGTGCGTGGCGCATCCCGTAGATTGAAGACACCCTTCCCTCCTCACGGTTTTTAGTTCATGCGTCGTATGAGTGCGTGACAGGGAAGGTCTGCAGATTCCCTCGGATTTACAGTGTACAACGATTCCTTGTAGTGCAAGCCACCTTTCAACGGTTGCTTCGTCAGCCCCTTCCTCTGAGGCGATGGCTAGCCCTCCCGCCCTTGCGTAATTGAATTCACTACAACATTAATTCAGCGGCGAACGGCTAATGATGATCCCGCATCGCGTTGCCGTGACGCCTCATTCTTCCTCATTTTCCTGTAACCGCTCTGAATCGACAAATGACTTTTCGGGGCCAGTTATGACATGCGTAGTGCACAATGATAACGACGCCTCTATATTTAAAGGAGCAAAGCTAATGAAGCCGAGCAGCTTCGTGTACAGCGAAAGAAACTATACCGTTCTGTACACGAGATTATCTTTCACCTTAGAATCCACAGGACTAGTTGGCAATTATCCAACGGAAATGACGAATGGAAACTTAATGAGAATATCCACCCAAGAAATGCTTTTAATTGAGAAATCGCTTAGATAACTTGTGCAAGTTCTACTCGGTCTACACTAATTTAAATGTTGCGCAGTCTTTTATGCGAATTTCTCTTTTTTATCGTAGGCTTCTTAAAAAAAAAGAAGCTTATGATGGAAGGTTCAAAAGGAAAAGTGTATGAATTTTTTGAGAGAAGCTTTTTGCATCCTCTACGAGTATTAGGGACCTCCGACAAATTAAAGCATTAGAATGAACCGAGAACCGTAGGAGTATGCAGTGCGTCGCAAAAACCGATGAACCCAACGCAATTTGGCCTGCGCTAGAGGCTATTAGCTGTTCAACCGAAAAATTCTCTAGCAGGACCAAAAACTGATACCAACTGAAGTCCATCTTGAGATTCATTGGTTTGAAACCTTGTTGGTAACCATCTTTGCAGCCGTGAGGTAGAACAACGTGTGAATAACTTGGAGCACAAACTACAAACGAGCTGAAGAATGCAGGGACGAAAGGAGGACTTACAGTGAGTGAAGGGCACGCGCTGATGGTTGTTCGGCCCCACCTGATCCTGAAACAACCAGCGATGAGGAGGATGTTATTAATGAACAATCACCTTCGAACCATTCTCACTCACGCTGTCAATCAATCGGTTTAGTGCTTGCAGCTTGGCTTGCAGGTCTTCGCCGTCTTCCGCTTGGGCATCTGAAAGAAGGGGTCGTTCACCTTTTGCATTGCAGAAAAGCTTCCGAAATCCCTGAATTACCCGACCAATGCTAGGGACACACAGTGGACGACGTCTCCGTTAGACGCGACACTGCTTTGAAAGTCATGAATGCCACAAAGGTACGATATGGTAAAAACGAAGCAATGGAAACGAGTGTCAAGAAAAGGATAAGAGCACATAACTGAAGAAAAAATAATAACGCGCTGTTTGTATATCTTAACAATCTTCTGGAGCCGATTCTCAGAGGACACCAAGAAGGGCACATACTAAAGGTTGCGCAATACGTTTCTACTAATACATTTTAGTGATAGGTCCGATCTCACTACTGCTAGTTGCATTTTCGCATTACTGAAGATCTCGAAAAAACGGTGCGCTGTTCGAGCTGAAATGTGGAAACCATACATAGATGTATGAAATTTTCCAAAAGTAAAGCGTTCGCGAGAAGAGCACGTGGAGCCTAACTGCTTTCAACTTTAGCATGGTATGTCAGAACTTCCGTCGATCTCGTTAGGTTTCAGTCGAAATGTGAAAAAAGTTCGGAAACTAGCAATCAGCCAGATAGGTAATGATGAAAGCTAAAAAGAAAAACAAAGGATAGGACGAACAGAGGGCGAAAGATTGGGGTTAGCCAAACAGCTATTCAGACAACGGAAACGAAACCGATTTAAACAACAGATGAAAGCAAAGAAGATCAGTGAGCGTGTAAAGAAAGAAATAAAGAGGATACAAAAGAAATGAACGTCAATGAGCGCGTAAGGAACGAGCAGGAAGAAGATATAGATAAAGAGGTGAAGAGCGATAGCATAAAGAGAGAGAGAGAAAGTGGGGAAATCGAGATAGAAAGTTCCAGAAAGAACAGGATAGCGCAGATGCACAAATCAGCGACTCTGGAAGCATAAAGGAGGACACAATATGTCAGGAAGGGAGGACGATTAGCAAATATCGCACCCCGCTTGACAAGCATCGTAATCTAAGCAAAGCGATATTTTGGGCCTCAGCTCGAAATTGAACCCTTAACGTTCGCCTGATTGCTATCGGCCCGGCTCCTACGTCAGTGGAGATCGGCTTAGCGCTCGTAGTGAGCTAGCGGGAAGCAGCTGAAAAACGAGCAATGCACCTCGCAGCACCTTCGTGAAGGACTAGAGCGCGTGAGTAGGCCTAGCTCCCATGAGTGTAAGACTCCTGGGTAGACAACACATTAGGGCTTGCCCCATTCCTCGGCGTAAACCCTCCTTCGGCTAAGGCGGCCTCTATGCTTTTACCAACATCCGTGAAGAAGAAGCTCGAGACCAGCGTCCTCCATGAGGCCTCCACTTAACAAAGCCACGAACGTTGCAGCCAGAGAATCAAGAGGCAGCCGGAAGGGAGGCTGAATAGGATTGCGGGTTCAGTGTGAGAAGAAGACGGCCTCCTCTACTCGGGTGTAGGAACGTCAATAGTCTAATCCCAAAGGAGAGCGAAGATGTTGTGCGGTCGAGCATCGGTATCATGAGCTCCTTCACAGCTATTGATTGCTTACAGTGCTAAAAAACAATTAGCGGCGCGAAAATAATGACCGTTTTTATCATAGAGCCTTAGATGATAGGCTATGCCACTATTGAAGAATCGAATAAAACAACTTTTGCACGTTAAGGTGTCGTGAAAATCC
>CANDYH010000624.1:0-19267 GCA_947396885.1 Heligmosomoides polygyrus polygyrus | reverse complement strand
GACAAAAGCGACAAGAGCGACAAGAGCGACTGGAGCGACGGATGTAGTGTGGTGTACGTAAATAATTACGCATTTCACACTACATTCGTCGCGGACGGAGTGTGGAGTACGCAATTATTTACGTACACCGCACTACGTCCGTCGCCCCAGTCGCTCTTGTCACTCTTATCGCTCTTGTCGCGAAGTATGAACAGGCCCTTACATGCCATTGCGTACTTGTATACACGCAATTGTGCACACATTTTCGGGTCCACTGCCAAGGAAAACTGGAGAAGCAATATCGTGCTCTAATCCACCACGATCAATCGATTGATCGCGCTGATTTCGAGAACGACGCGATCCGACGCTGAGCGGCGCGATTGATCGTTGGTTCACGCGATTCACTCCGGCCAGGTGACGCCGATGCTAAGCGACGCGGTCAATCAATTTGGCCTCTATGCATGGCATCGTCATCTCGTCGCGCGGTGATGGACGTATAAACGGGGCCTAACGAGGAGGGTCAGTGAGCTCGGCGCGGAGATTCTGAACGGGACCTATATGGTCTTGTAGAGCTTCGGGTCACACAATTGTGTTCTTTTTTCTAAATGCCCCTGGGCAGTCCAAAAATTGCAAGAAACGGTATCACTTCAGTGCGGGCTGATGAGGCAAAAGTGACGCCTGGAATGGTCTTGTCGGGCTCAGAAATAAACCTAGAAAAGGTTTTCTTTTTGGAAGCCTAGGAATTCATCAGAATGCTATCGTCAAACTGTAACTGAAGCTCCGAACATTTTGTAGATTAATTTCTGAGCGCGACAAGGCCACTCTAGACGTCACTTTTGCCTTATCAGCCCGCACTGGATACCGTTTTTGCAATTTTTGGATTACCCAGGTACACTTATCAAAAGAGAAGCGCAGTTATGTGTTCGTCGTGCGGTGCTCCATAAGACCATAATGGTCTTCGGAATCTCCGGGCCGAATTAACCGATCCCTCTTGAAAGGCCCGGTACAAAGTCCGCGACGGTCACTCGGGAAAGGCACGCGTGTTGATAGGTGCCGAGTGATTGTTCTGCAAGCTTCGTTGTGTTAGTGCACACGAAGGAGACGCCGGTTGCCGCATGTACCCACAATCAAGGTTGCTGGATTTGGTCCTGCCCTGGCCAAATGAGCGTTGTTGTATCCCTCTAGGATTGTGACCAGGCTTGTCTGGGAAGGATAGAGCCTAGACTTGCCCATCGAATGACCACGGCAAGACACAAAAGGCCAAATAAAGGAAAAAAGGAAAAAGGACGGCGTTAATCAATCTTTCTGTGAGGTGAGCCGTACATTTTACTTCTACAAGACATTGTGGTGATTTTTTGTATTGGTTTTTGCCCTATGGTGGGCAGTCGATGAACGACTCAGTTTTGGCACATTTTGTTGAAGCCTGGGGCCGGATTCATCATCGACTTACAGCGGTTTAACAGAGAAATCACAGCGCAAAATCCTGAAAAAAACGCGGCTTAACGCGGGTTAACAACAAGCGATATGGTGAAATGACAGGTTATCAGGAATTTCGGCTGTAAAATCTCTGTTAAACCGCTGTAAGTCGTTGATGAAACCAGCCCCTGGAGCGGCTGGTATAGAGGCTACATGTTGTTAAAGGATGTTATGTTGCGATCAAAACTCTTTGCGGGACTCGAACCAGCGCCTTTTGCTTTTCGGGCAGCGATGTTACGCCTTGCACCACCGGCGCTGTTTGACCGCACGTATCATCCAAGTTATCCACAAGGCGCACCAGCACTATAGTTTCGCGAAAGTGACCTATTCGAATAGTTATTCGAATCCCTAGTATTCAAAAAATCGCGTTTTTCGAGTGCATTCGAATTCAAAATTTTTTGGCAGTCGAAACCATTCGAATATTCGAAAAAAATTTCGAGAGCACAACTATAATCAGCACTCACCCTTGAAGCACAAGGTGCGGGTTCGAGTCCCGCCCGGCGCAAAAGAG
This sequence comes from Heligmosomoides polygyrus polygyrus, assembly GCA_947396885.1. Classification (NCBI taxonomy): domain Eukaryota; kingdom Metazoa; phylum Nematoda; class Chromadorea; order Rhabditida; family Heligmosomidae; genus Heligmosomoides; species Heligmosomoides polygyrus. Next base: position 17,301 of record CANDYH010000624.1, on the reverse strand, counting down.
CAAATCAGTGTTTTACCCTCCCAAAGAAGTGGTACCAACTCACAGATCCCTCAGATGGAAGGATTGGTGGGCCCAGGCGGGAAACTCGAACTAAGAACCTGATTCGAGGTGCAGACGACGGCAGGCGCCACCTATGACAGCGCTACCGCGTGCCCATAGCCAAACTCATATTCATAATCTCATAGAACTAGAATGTTCGGCGCCCTTCAAACTGGGGTTGATTAAGATCGTTCTTTGTCCTTTTCGGACTTTATCGAAGTGACTAGGTCGCTGCCGTTGTGGATGATGAACCAGCCTGTAAAAAAAACCTAAATAAAAAAAAGAAATGTAGAAATAAAAACCTTCTGATTCTACACATTTTTGCCAACGTGACACAAGCTTTTTTATCTCAGTAGCATAAAAATCAGAAGTTCTGGAGTTGACGAAATCTTCGAAGGCACTTTCGGCATCCTGTTGGTATTTGAATATTTTCCCTACCAAGAAGTCGCCAAGATGCTTGAAGAAATGGTAGTCTGTTGGAGAGAGGTCGGGAGAAAACGGAGGATGTGGTAGAGTTTCAATGCTCAGCTCATTCAATTTCTGCAACGTCATTCGTGCTACATGGGGGCGAGCACTGTCGTGCAGAAGGAGAACTCGCCTTCGGTTTACCAAGGCCGGCCGGATATCCCTCAACTTTGTCATCATTTCTTCAATTTCAATGCGGTACTTCTCTGCCGCGATGGATTCACCGGGAGGGAGGAAGCTGTGGTGAATAATTCCCAGCGAACACCACCATACTGTCACCATTACTTTCTTTTGGTGCAATTCCGGCTTCGCAAAAACCTTGGGGCTCTCATCGCTGTCCACCCACTGTGCCGATCGTCGCCTGTTGTCGTACGTTATCCATTTCTCGTCACAGGTTACGACGCGATCAAGGAATGGGTCCGTTTCGTTCCCCAGAAGCAGTGCGGACGAGATCTCATATCGTCGGTTTCTTTGCTCCTCAGACAGCTCGTGAGGCACCCATCTTTCCAGCTTTCTGGTCTTTTCAATTTCCTTCAGATGCCGGGCAGCTGTGTTGTGACTGACGCCAAGAACCTTCGCTATCTCCCTGGTCCTTTGTGTGGATCCTCCTCTACCACATCTCTCAGCTTGTCCTCATCAACATCACTATGCCTCCCACGACCTTCATGTTCTTCCAAGCTCTCATCTCCATTCCGGAACTTCTGATACGAACGATACGCCGTCCGAATTGTGGAACATCCTTGACCGAATGCGGCGTTGATCTTCTCGTCCGCCTCCTTAGCTGTAGTGCCCAGCTTGAATTCATACAAGTAAATGCCTCGGATTGCTCTTTTGTCCATCTGCAAAAAAGTCAATAAAACTCTAAAGTTTTCCCACTTTTACATAGAAGATTTGGCAATCACCGGTAGAGCAAAGTTTGCGCTTCTAAATGATATGCCACATGTTACGGTTTGTTCTTGATCAAACGCGTAAAGACGCGCCAAAAAATGGCGCGAGCCAGTGCCATTTAATTCGTTACAACCTAATATAAGGCTGTCATACATTGCTGAAGTCGAGCAACGACTACCTGTGGTCAAAGCGGTGGACAGTTGACTTCTCCAAAGGATAACGAGAATGATTTCAGTCGAAGTAACATCACCTACCGTCCTCATTCCGAGCATTTACCGTCAACAATTTTTGGGCAGAAAGCTGGCGGAAGGCTTAATTGCCTATCTGGAGGAAGTTGAGTACAAGTGAGTCCTTAAACTGCTCTATTTGCTTTCCTTTTATCTTGCTATTAGAACCAGAAAGATAGGTCTTGATAGGCGAGCGCGAATATCCTACCCTTTCACGTCAAACTGGGCACATCAAATCAGATTGGACACTCTTCAAGCGAAAAGTAACCAATTTGATTTAAAATGCGTCTATAGGGTGGCTCCTAATTACTTCCGCGAAATTCCATCCGCTACTGTATTTTTGAAAATGGCGGGAGATCAATTATTAGGATTTTTCTAGAATGGGGACAAAAACCAAGCAAGGTGATACACTCAATACTCTCGACAATGAAAGCTTCACCACATCGTTCCACCATCGCTCATCACGCCGATGAAGGACATTCTGCAGCAGAGATCGCTCGACGACTTCAAATTTCTGCCAGAAGAGTCCAACACATTGTGAAGCAGTACAGAGAGGAAGGAACGGTCGAACGGAGGAAGAGGTCGGCAGACCACGTACTGTGAACACTCTCCGCCTTCAAAAGGTCATCAAAAAGATAATCGGCCGGAACAATGGAGTTAGCATGAATTGGATGGCCGTAGACCTCGGGGTTTCCCGCGGAACAATACAGAAGATCGTCGAACAGGATCTTGGGCTTCACAGTTATCGTCTTTATCGCGGACAAACCCTTACGGAAGCTGCCATGCAGATTAGATTGGAAAAATCCAAGTTGTTGGCAAAGGAGATCCAGCAGGACCGCTTGTCAAACGCCATCTGGACGACGAGAAGATTTTTACCATTGAAGTGGCACACAACTCACAGAATCAGCGTCAGTTGCTGCCTCCATCCAGAAACAGGTCTTCTCAACGTCTCTTCTCAACAGGACTCTTTTTCCGAAATCCGTAATGGTATGGGCTGGCATTACCCTGGACAAGAAGACACCTCTGGTTTTCGTCGACCGTTTAGTGAAAATCAACGCTGAAGTCTACCAGGAAAAGATCCTGCATGATGTTCTTCTCCCCTGGGTTGCTGAAAATGTTGTCAGTGGTCAATGCGTGCTCCAGCAGGACTGGGCACCCGCTCATTCTGCGAGAGTCACTTCCCTGGCTACTGGACGAAGGACTTCTGGCCACCTAACTCGCCTGATCTGACGATGTGTCCGATGGATTTCGCTGTGTGGGGCTACTTGCAGCAGAAGGTTCCCTCGAAGAGCCACGAAAGTTTGAACGCTCTCAAAGCTTCACTTCAGAAAGCGTGGGACGATATCGACGTCACCTTCCTGCGGCCCACAGTGATGTCGGTGGAGAAGAGACTGAAGGCCTGTATTGCTGCAAAAGGAGCTCATTTCGAACATCTTCTCGAGGGAATGATTGCTAGGCATTGCTCTATATAGAAGTGTATCAGATTGTATAACTGTTGTTTTTCGTTGAAGTTATTAGTAAGAAACTACGCGCATATAATTAGGAGCCACCCTGTAGTTTGACGTTTAAAATGCATATATCACCGATATTCATCACCTCGAACGGACGCCAGCAGGGTTCCCTGTCACGTCCGTTCCAGTCTGACCCAGTAGGCTCTGACTTCTAGTGGAACACGAACAAAGAACGGTATATGTATGCACCATTTTCACGTTGAATAGGACACTTTTCAAATCAAGTTGGATACTTTTCACGTCGAATTAGGCACTTTTCTGGGCTACCTAGGATTTTTTTGGTATGATTTCTATGAAGTTTGAATTCACCTACCCAATAAGTGGACGCACTTGTTCGAAATTTTATCTCTATCTAAAAACTTACACTAACACGAAATTTTATGAAATCCTCATTTTTGACGAAAAATAATTGTTTACAGCTAGTTAGATGGATGTCTAGTTGCGAGCAAAACTCTTGCAACAGGCTGGACTTGAACCCGAGCCTTCTGCTTTCCGGGCAACGATGCTACGCCTTACACCATGCCGCTTTTTGATCGAAAGGAACATTTTTTAAACATTTCAAACATTCAGCATTTTCAACAAAGGTTTAAAGCTTGTTTTAAAGCGCAGGAAAGCGGCCATTTCTCAGTGCAAAGAAAGGATTGCGCGATGCCCTCATGTAAGTTGCTGCGATGTTTACTCGGTATAGCGAAATGTCTATTTGTATAGAGCTTTGCACTTGTAAACGATACATCAAAAACAACTGTAAAGAACACACATATCCTCTGGTGCTTTATGTAAGCAGCATTTACACTGTCAATCAAATAAAAATTGCGGCGAGCTTTTCGAGTGCATGGCGCGATCTCATCTTTCTTTGCTGTGCTTTGAAATGAAGATTATTTTATTACTTTTTGACGAAAAATAATTATTTTATTCAGTTATTTTATACTATTCATTTTGAGAGCTAAACTAAAAACCTCAAAAAAGTTCTACAAAATGTCCCTCGAACAAAAAATTATTCCAACCATCTTTGAGAAACTGTAGTTTAACTTGTAAGAGGGTCATTTCGACTTAGAAGAGTTCGCTTTGATCTCAAATGTCTAGGCTTGCTTAGAAGTGTGTCACATTCGACGTGAAAATGTGTATATACCTATAAAGGATAAAGGGTGGCGTTACTAAATCCCTTTTGGGATGCGCCACGCATTCTACTTCTATGTCGTGAAGCGATTTGAATGCGTATTTCGCCATACAATGACTTGCGGTGGCCGGCCAACGAAGAAGTCAGCGCTTTGTCCTTCCCAGACACGTCTGGTACCAGTTCACGGACCCCGGAGATATGGAAGGCTTGGTTGGCCTGGACGGGAAATCCGAACCGAGCGCCTGGTAGCGGGTGCACGCGACAGTTGGCACTTCCTCCGACTGCGCTATACGGGGACAGACATAACTCCAACGCCGCGCGAACCCCCTGGCATCGCGCACGGTGCGCGACGAAATTGGACGAGTTGTCGCGGTCCGATGCTTCCGACGGCTTCCTACAGGGACATTTCTACGTTTCCTGAAGATGGTATATGAATGTCGTTTCAATGGGACGATCAGCGATAGTTTATGCAGGAATCTTGGTCATGTGGATGGTTTCTAGCGTCAGTGTTTGCCATCTACAACTTTTCGGTCAATTTTTACTTGTGGTTATGGTTATACTACGGTAAAAGGTCAGAATCACACATGGTCGGATCAATTGTCTTACTGCAGGCTGTTGCCTACCACATTCTGTTGGATCTTAAGTTTCTTGCTAGAAATGTGGTCTGGGAGCTTAAACACTGAGAACATTTCGTGCTCCGCTGCTAGGCTCCAGGACCTAACTCCAACGCGACGTCGCGGCGCTGAAACGCGGACGTGCGCTCGCTAACGCATGGTTAGCGAGCGAAACGTTCTCAATGTTTAAGCTCCCAGAACACATTTGTAGCAAGGAACCTAAGATCCCAAAGAATGTAGTAGGCAACAGTCTGCAGTAGGACAATTGATCCGAGAGAATGGGTGATAGTGACCTTTTTCCGTAGTATAACCATAATCACGGCTAAAATTGACCGAAGAAGTTGTAGATGGCAAATACTGACGCTAGAAACCATCCACACGACCAGGATTCCTGTATAAACTGTCGCTGATCGTCTTTTTGAAACCACATTCATATACCACCTCCAAGAAATGCTGAAATAAGAGGCGTGCCGCATGTTCCTGTACAAAAGGTTTCTAACCGTCGGAAGTAGGAAGACTGCGACAACTCGTCCAATCTCGCGTTTCGGCGCCGCGACGTCGCGTTGGAGTTAGGTCTTGGAGCCTATACGCGCCCATATGCGTATATATTTAGTACATATAATATTTTATATTTAGTACATATAATGCAGAGGACCCGTGTAAAGATAACCCTAGGATGTGGTCCACCTTTCGCACCTTGGTCAAATTTGGCCACATGCTGGAGTTCCTTCTCTTGCCCAGTGTGTGTTCTTCCTTACGCGGTTAGAGCATAGACCCAACCACGGGCCTTTGTTTTTCGAGCGCTGGTCCTCTGCTTCATAAGTATTTTATATTTATGTCTTTTCGACGACTTAGCGTAAAACGACAGCGTCCTTATTCCTCGGAACTTTGGAGGCCTCGCTTACCTCCATCGGTGATATTACTTACTCTGAACGTCGCCGTCTTCAGTCCCAGTTCTCTTCGTGCCGCCCTGATCATGTGTGTTCGTCCTGCTTTCGTCGGGCCCAATTTTCTTAGGTCTACACAGCGCAGGAAGAAAAGCAGGGTCGAGTGGATAGGATGCGCACGGGCCTGAAGCTCCTCTCTTTGACGCTGCCCAAAGCTTTCAATTCGATCTCTCGGTTCAACCTTGACTGTCTCCCTGATATCCCGCAGAATAGAAGAGCGTAGCGCATCCCAAAAAGGACTAATTAACGCCGACCTTTACCCCCGTATCCCAGTTCAGGTGGTACTAAATAATTTCAGCTACGAGAGGCACTTCGTGAAGCCGGTTGTCACCGCACTAAATGCCATCGTGAAGTGTTTGGAAGACTTGGACGTCTCCGATATTGAGCTCTGCTGCGTAGGTTGCATCCAGAAGGTGTTTACACGACACTCTTCTCACTCATTATTCATAAACCGCTTTAGAATCTGATACTGCCGTTGCTTCGATTTGTGGAGGACTTTGACCAGCGTTCGTTCCGTGTGCCGATTATGGACAAATGTCACGAGATCATCCAGCTGTTTCCCAGCAGTGCAAAATGCCTTCTTCTGAAGCATATTCTCCGCGAATCCTCGACAATGTGAGTTGTGGATCCCGGCGCTATGCGGGTTAACCGCAGTTCATAGTTGCGCCGTTGCGCGGCGCCGCGCCATAGTCGGAATCGATATCGATCGGGTAGCGCGAAAATCGATATCTATAGCGATCGTGGTGCATCGCCCCGTACTCAATTATGCATCTCCTTAGCACACATTGTGCCCGGATCCCTTAGAGAGCTTAAAAGTCATATGTCGAAGCAAGCCTTAAGGAGGCTTTGCTACAGCCGATAACGCATTCATCGCATAAATCCATTTAGATGAAGATTTTCAAATTTTGCTGTACAAATATCGGGGATTTCCATAAATTTTTATGTGCCCCAGTTCCGCTGTCCACTTTAGAGATTCGCTATTTGTAGGACGATCTCTGTCTCGAGAACGAATCCACGATAGTGGCATGGATTGTCGACCAGTTCCGCAGACACCTGGACGAGGAGTCCTTCCAGAGAGAGCTGGGAAGCTTCCTCGGGTCACTGGAGGATGTACGCTACAATGATATGCTGCACGCAAGCAACTACTATTCGTCTATATTCTGTATGGTACAGACCGTGGCCATCAAACGGTAGGTTTCTGGAGTTTTTCTTCGCCTGGAACGGCTTCAACGTCTGAAAGCAATTTCGAAAGAAAGCGCTTCTTCGATACAATGATATAATTCCATGTCAGGAAGGGTTAAACACCAAACCGGACTCTTTTCAAATCTAGTTGGACTTTTAAGCAAGGTTGGAGCTTTTGAAATCAAACTGAACATCTTCTAAATCAGAACGAGCGTCTCTCGGATAGAACTGGAGGCTCTCAGAGATGGTTAAAATAATTTTTGTCCAAGGAAAATCTACTGAAATTTTCCTTGAGATTTTTTGATACACCTCCTACCCACTCGCGACTAAATCGCCAAGGGCAGCGACGAGTTGTTCGTCAAGAATTGGACGAGTTGTCTCACAGTACCTAGGCGGCCATTGCGGGACCACTTGTTCCGTCAGTTCGTCAGTCGAGAGCGTGATCGGTGTTGAGACCGGAATTTTTAGTTGTTCTTTCGATCTAAGCCGTTTTGTCGTGTTCATTATTTGTTTCTTTCGTATATCCGTGTTTCTCCTGCTAGTAGTACACATTTGTTTGTGTTTTTTGTTTCTCCGCCGTTTTCCGCGTAAACAATATACGGTACAAAAATAGTCGAAAAACATTAAGAAAAATGTAACGAACGCAACACGCAAGAAAGAAAAAAAACTCAGCCAGAAACGTGAAATTGCTGAAGAAATTGAGCAATGGCATATGAAACACGAAAAAACGGCGGAGAAACAAAGAAGATGCGTACGACTAACACGAGAAACAGGAATAGACGAAGTAAACATACATAAACATGATGAATCATTTAAGAAGAAAGTAAGAATTCCACCGACGGTCTCACCACCGAGCGCACTCTATCGATTAGTATTACATGTGAAAAATTCACTCAAGACTCACTGAGCGGCTCCTTCAGAACAATACAGGACCTAAACAAGAAAAAGTCACAAAGAAAAAACGAAAAAATTGCATTTGTTATAGTTGTAAGAAGGCAAAGTTGTGTACTCTCCTCACCATGTTAGATCCTGGTTATAACATGTCAAGCGACGGTCAGCACCGGCATGCGGCTTCATGCGCCCTCCCCACCATGTTAGATCTTGGTTATAACATGTCAAGCAGCGGTCAGAAGGCGGCGCGACTCATTCCGTCACTCTTTGCCCGCCGAGACGGTTGTAAACCGCGGCGATTTATTATTTTTTGTTTGTTCGTCCGTTTTTTGGTTTCTTTTTGGTTAGGTTTTGTTCTCTAGGAGCCTTTCAGTAAGTATTAATTCATTTTGTTGCCTAGTTTTTAGTTATGTGCCCCCCGGACTGGGATAGATCCAAATGATCTTCTACATCGTAATTTTTTGCTGTCTGCGCCCTCCTAGCTTAGAGGTCGCGCGTCGACGTCCACATTGACATTCGATCGATCTCTTGTGCGCCAGCGATGGCACTCCCGGGAAGCGGATCGTGGTGCAGTGGATAGTCGCGTCACTTCATGCAAGGGAGGTCGAGGTTCGGTTCTCTTGCGTAGTGGCTTGCTTCTATTGATTACTTGAGTTGGGAGCTTTGACGTGCGAGCAATTTCGAGGCATTTTTTGCGCATTTTTCCAGTTGTATGCGCTTCGCTGCTCGAAGAGCGTAGAACCCAGCCGCGGACTTACCCTGAGTGACGAAAGCAGTTCCTACACGAGCAGCTTGAATGGTACACACCTGGAGCCCTTTTCCTAGCCGAATTCCGGAGACAAGTGATGTGTGATGCTTCGTTCCGACTCCTCTAAGTTCACTTTCAAACTAAAAATCCACTTAGGAAGTCGAATTCTGGAGACAAGTGATGTGTGATGCTTCGTTTCCACTCTTCTAGGTTCACTTCCTAACCAACTCGATAAGTGACGAAGCATGAGGAAAAAAGAAAGACGCAACTGCACCAACCACAAAGCCGCAAATTTAGCATAAAGGCCGTGTTGCACATTGGTGCAGTGTAATGGAATTCTTTATACATGCGCCGCCACGGAACACGGCACCAAGATCGCCATAGATATCGATTTTTGACGTCGCCTGCAGCTGCGCAACTCTAAGGCCCCTGTTATACTCCCGCGGAAGCTTCCGCGGATGGGCGGAAATCGCGTCGGGACCCCGCGCCGGGCCACTCGTCGCGGCCCGCCACGCCCGCCTCCGCCGTGCACCATTGGTCCGCGGACGTTCCGCGGATGCTCCCGCGGGAGTATAACAGAGGCCTAAACAAGGGCTTAAGGATCCTCCCAACAAAGATGCTCCAGGTCCAGATTCACCTTTCAAGAGTACGTTTATAGGTTGAACTTGGCAATGCTACGAGAGGTCGAGACAAGGCTGATCGACCGCATTCATGCCCAACTGAAGGACTACATCCAGCTGGAGGAAATGCGCAGAAAGGAGGCAGAACAGAAAAAGGACAAGGCGCCGGCTCTGCCTGAAGGCATACAGTTTGAGGTGGCGGCACCAGCACCGGAGGGATCGGTGGTGGATCAGCTGCAGCTGCTGATGTTCGGCTGTGAACAGTCGAGAAGGGAAGCGTTAAGCGCGTGTAGCAATGGCGCGTAATTGAGGTCCTCGGGTAGATCTTAGAACGTGTATATGAATTCGCGACGATTTTACAGGAAGGCAGATAGGTGGCATTCATTTAACCAGTCCACAGTCAAGTTGACAGCCACCTGGCCACCATTTCATCATTCTCTCTGTATTCTCGTTTAGATGTCTGCCTTACATCTCAGATTACCATGTTTCATTGTATTTGATGAATCTATTTTCGTGATAAAGTTTACTGCAGTTCTATTTTCCATTGCAGAAAGCGCTGAGTGCCGCATTTCTTGCTAAGTTTTCTTATAACTAGGAAAATACAGAAATATGCATAGAATTTTTTGAGTGTCATAAGGCCTTGTCATACCATCGCTCACCCCGAGCGACGCCTAATTATATGCAACCCATATCGATTCCATCGCGCCGCCCGATCGATATGGGAGCATATCATTAGATGTCGCTCGGGTGTGAGCGATGGTATGACAAAGGCCTAAGAGCTTTTGTACTCCCCGCTGCGACGCTGAACGTCATGTTTAAACGTGGCACGATCGCGACCGTCCATTCTGCGCGCGATTCGCCAAGTACAGTACCCCAAAAATTCCGTAAAATGAGGTGTTTTTACAGCCGTGCCGAAAAATCCATATCGTTGCCGATCATGGTGGTGTGCCGCGCTTCGCTGCAAGTATAAATTGTGCCAGGAATTCTTCCTTATTGGGAAAGGGAAACTCTGTCCTACCATACTATATCCGGCACTATTATATATTCACGAGGTTCGAGAGGCGAGGAAAGGTAAAAAATCGCCCAAATCTCCCATAGGGATTATTTGGGGAGCTGGTCACGATTCGTTCGTTTTTGAAGTTTTGGACGATTACGGTAGTTTACGATAGGTTCGGGTGACTAAGGCTGTAGAGGTCGTAATCACCGATTTCGTCCAAACTTCTATGGGGATTATCTGGTGGTGCTGATCACAAGCCCGACATCCGTTTTTCATATTGTTATTGTATATTGTTATGTTTTGTGTTTAAACTGTATTGTATCATTTTTTCCTTGGCAAATTTTGATTCGTTCTGCTTTTGATATTTTTTCAAAAGTCGACTTTCTATGTAATCTTTTGTACTAAACTGACTTTGTATCACTTTTAGTCTGATAAATGTTCTATGTTCTACATTACGCTGGAGTACGGTAGGTTGCAGTACTCGAATATACGCTTTCGACGGGCCCGAACAACCACTTGCTATTGGGGTGAGAACCTGTTCCTATGTATATTACATATGTAGATACAGGTGTATACATAGTATATACCGACCTATATACGTATACAAATATCTATGTACGTACGAGCTGGATATACATGGATATATGGCTGCACAAGCATCCTGCAACACTCTAGCAATAGGAGCCGACCCTTAAACCCAATGGTGTACGCCCACAAGAGCGTCAACGGACGGCAGAGAATCGTGCCAGGACCCCTCACCTGGTCAATCGACGCAGCCCGCCACACCCATTGCAACGGGTTCTCACCCCAATAGCAAGTGGTTGTTCGGCCCGTCGAAAGCGAGTATCCGGAGGTAAGTGCGGCTGGCTAAGGCCATAGTCACCGATTTCATTGAAATCTCATCTAAGTGGGTCGTCTGAGGTGCTGATCAAGAAGAACCTGAAAGTTTCTTTTGGTATTACACTTGAGCACAGTAGGTTACGGTAGGTACGGGTAAGTAAAGTTTCAGAATGGTTTCGTGGGGCCAGATTCATCAACTGCTTACCGCTCTCTAAACGGTGAAAATACCGCCAAACTTGATGCTGATCAATGTCATATTGGGGGGTTTGGTGGTATTTATCACCTAAGAGGACAGTAAACGAATCTGGCTCCTGGAGGTAGGTACATTGAACATCTGAAGAAGTATCTTACCTTTGCACAAAGGTCGCGGCGGCATCTAATTGGCTTCTATGGGAAAACGTTAATATTAGGATAATGTCACCCCCGTATCACGGGTGGGTGCTGACGAACCTCGAGGATATCGCGGATGTTACGTGCGGTCAAACAGCGCCGGTGGTGTAAGCGAACATCGCTGCCCGGAAAGCAGAAGATGCGGGTTCGAGACCCGCCTGGCGCAAGAGTTTTGATCGCAACAAAACATCCTGTAACAACGTTAGTAATAGGTTCTCGTTTTGATGCAGTCTTTAGGAATACCTGAGCTACGAATAATTAGGCTTAGGTCATCCACCATCCACCGACATCAGACCGTAACCTACCGTACTTCAGCGAACTGCCAAAAACGATTGTCGGATTCGTGATTCCAAATAACCGCTTCCGACGAAGTTTGGCGAAATTTTTGTTTCGACTTCTCTCAATCTCTGCAGTCGTGAAAGAGTATAATAGTGTCCAGTACCCTGCCATCCTATTCCATCTTGTTGAGGCCGAGTTCACCGTAATGAACGTAAAAAGGCTTAAAGAAGGAAAGAAAAACCGATGTGGTCAAGGTATTCCATTGTAGAGGTTCGGTGTCCGGTAGACCGTGGAACGTCCAGTAACAAGATGAAACAAGGGCTGAGAGACCGTGTTTCTTTCCGTTCTGTTCTGTCTAATCCAATGATAGCGTTACGCGGCACTGACAGGCAGATCAACTGTTCCGCACCCACTCCTTTTGTCCGTTTCCTCCTTTCGTTTACAAGCTGCGTTATATTATATTTGCGTGCTTATGTTCATCTGTTTCCATGTTTTCCGCCTCTAAGGGCCCTGTTTATACTTCGAGCGACAAGAGCGACTAAGAGCACTGGAGCGACAAGAGCTACTGGGGCGACGGACCGAGTGTTGAGTTCGTAATCAATTTGCGTGCTTCACACTGCGTTCGTCGCGGACGGAGTGTGGAGCACGCAACTGTTGATTTCCTGAGCTTCATAATTGGTAGTCCAACTTCAATGCTTGCTTGACGAAGCCCGACGTTAGTCTTTGTTGTCGACGCTCCGTGCCATTAGCCCTTCTTCAGGTCTATAGGTGCGTTTAGTGACACATTTATAAACGGCGGATATCAGGACCGGCTCACCGTAACCTTAGGCGTCGGGTGAGGCGTCCCTTGTGCAATCGCAGAACCATGATAGGGAAGGGGCTCCAGGGTGTGTGCCATCCATGCTGCTCGTGCTCGTGTGGAAGCGGCTTTCGTCGAAGGGGGGGGGGAGGGAGGGAGTCCGCGGCTGGGTTCTGCGCTCTTCGAGCCACTTTTTACTTCTTTTTTTTTTTACAAATGGAATTAGGATATTTGATCTGCATGATTAGACTGTTTGATAAACTTACAACCGGAAAAAACCGTAGTTTCGGAGTGAAATTCAGGGAAATCATTACGGGGCCACACAGATGTCTATTTCCTCTGCTAATTAGTCGCTGCAGCTAGATTTGCCGTGGTTGTCCTGCACAAATAGGGTCAGGGGGAGGCTTCTGATGGGCCCCATCAGAAGCCTCTCCCTGACCCTATTTGTGCATGAAAATCCCCATAGAGCGTCGTTAATGTACATCATCCCTGGCTCCAACGTACAGAGCTAGTAGTAAGGGCGCTCCATGGCTAACAAAGCGGTTTGAAACGTACGGCTGTGGGCGTTGCGCACCGGACAACTCGGACGGTTTTTTCCGGTTGTAAGTGTATCGGCGAGTCGTGATTAGCAGTCTAAATCCGCACGCATTCCTTTTTTTTATATGTAGATAGACAGTTGCTATGTAGGGTGAGTTGGCATGGCTTTTGCATAATCCATAAACGTTGTGATGGGCTAGCAACGGTTGTTCTTAGTTGAAACTACTTAAGCACTCTTACGGGTTAGCTCTGTAGAACCGTCAAATAGCATTTCCTTCCAAAATGTCCTTTCCAGAACCGCTCAAAGAGTATGACACCCCTCGGCATTATTGTACTTTACGGACTCCAGAGGACGAGAAGGGGTCGAAAAAAAAATTTTCGCTCAAACTTCGCCTAGGGGGTTATTTGGGGTGCTGATCACGAATCTGACATCCGTTTTTGAAATTTCGGCCGATTACGTTAGGTTACGGTAGGGTACCGGTGACTAAGGCTGTCGAGGTCATAATCACCGATTTTCGCGCAAACTTCGCCATGGGGGTTATTTGGGGTGCTGATCACGAATATGACATCCGTTTTTCGCTTTACGCTGGAGTACAGTAGGTTATAGTAGGTGCGAGTGACTAAGGCTGCTAAGGTCATGGTCACCGATTTGCGAGCAATCCCATCCTTCTAAGCCATTCCTGGAAATCGGCTGCGTCCATGTTTCGCTTGTTTTAGTCGCGAGTCGCCTGCCTCAATATGTGAACACGTTTGAGATTTCGCAATTTTTTTAAAGAAGTGTGTAGGTGTCACGCCAACAGTATTTTTGCTATAAATCAAAGGAGTAATACGCCCTGGACGGGTGCATGACGCTATCTTTTTCTTAACTTTTAAAAACGTCGCATTCCTACATTTTAGAATAATCTACAAACACCATTTTGGCAACTATTGTACTTTCACAACTCCACGGGTCGAGGACAGGATCGAAAAAAATCTGCACAAACTTCAGCTATGGAGGTTATTTGGGGTGCTAATCATGAATCTGCGATGCGGTTTTCAAAATTACGGCCGATTACGGTAGGTTACGGTAGGTGCGTGGTGACTAAGGCTGTCAAGGTCATGGTCACCGATTTCGCCCAATACTTCGGCTAGGGGGGGTTATTTGGAATGCTGATCACGAATCTGGCATCCGTTTTTCGTTTTGCGCTGGAGGTACGGTAGGTTACGGGAGGTGCGGGTGACTAAGGCTGCCAAGGTCATGGTCACCGATTTCGTCCAAACCTTCGGCTAGGGGGGGGGTGTATTTGGGGTGCTGATCACGAATATGACATTCGTTTCTCGGTTTTACGCTGGAGTACGGTAGGTTGCGGGCAAGGAACGCTTCAGGACGGATTGCTGGTGATTAGCCTGAATATTTGAAGAAGTATCTCACCTTTGCATAGCAATTTGTGGCGGGCACCAGCTTCTTAAGGGAAAGCGTTGATAATAGATTGGCGGTTGTGGAACAGCGCCTGGAGGGCCATGATGCTCAGATTGCTATTTTCTCGATTAAGCCTTCGCCTATCGAAGAGTTTCCCGCAAAAATGGTTTTCCCGCAGATTTGCGAATTTTCAGGGCAATCGCTGGCTGGGACCGGCCTGCATGTTGTGCTCACCCGTACCACCACAAATAACCTCTACAGCCGAAGTTTGGGTAAGATCAGTGATCATGACCCTTGGCAAGCCTTAGTCACACCGCACCAACCGTAACCTACCGTAATCGGGCCGAAATTTTAAAAACGGATGTCAGATTCGTGATCAAGCACCCCAAATAACCCCCCCCCCTGGGCGAAGTTTGGGCGGAAAAAATTTTTTCGACCTCTCCTCGTCCTCTGTGAGTCCGTAAAGTACAATAGTGCTCACCCCTCCTTTTCGTAGCCTCGTGGCTCCATTATCGATTACCATGAAATCGGCGTTGACGCCAGCGCTGAACCAGAGACATGATGGTCCCGCAGCGATTGTCATTACGGTAGCAGTCTGAAATGTGGTATCCTAGTAAGAACGTCTTATGGCGTAACGGTGCTCTGAGATGTGCCTCCAGATAAAGTGGTATGTTGTCCTTCACAAGCAAGTCTGGTACCACTGACCACAGTTGGGAGAGCACAGTTGACCTGGGCGGGGACATCCTAGCCAAGAACCCCGACTGCACTCCACACGCCTTTCTGAATAATAGCCGGAATAACAAGCAGAACGCCTTTCAGCCCTTTCCCTCTCCGACAAGGATAAATCCCTCACCAAAGCCTATGTTATACTTCGGCGAGTCTAGATTGAGGAAGTGGGACCTGCTATTCCATGTTCAAACGAGCGCCATCGTCGCGCCAACTATGCGTCAGTCCACTGCTGGCGGCCGTTCGTGTGTGCTGGCGCCAGTCTAGTGCGCTTTATCAAACTGAGAACTATTTTTTGGAAGAGATCCTCGATTTCTTCAACAGTTGTGAGAGCACTTAAATTCCACTACAACCCAGATGAAGCTTAGAACGGCGTCGAACAATTCCCGGAGTTTGTCGCTCCTTCAATCTTTGCTAAACCCCTCAACTTCTTTTTACGGTGTTTTGAACTGCTTGAACTTTGCTGCCAAATCGTTGTCTGAACATCTCCGTATTGTTCACTGTGGTCGTTAGCATATCAACTCGTTTCAGCTTTCTTTGCAGGTAATGCAGCGGGCCGTGGCTCAGGGAGTTTCAGTGAGTTTCAATTTTTGTTTTGTTTTGCTGAAATCTCCTTCCGTTTTTTCTTTAGGGCACCCTCTCGGTAGTTTTTCCCTCCATTAGAGAGCGAGGTAATCTGGCCAGGCAAATATATTTCCCTTAGCTTCGTCAGGCACCTTTGTCATTTATTTTCCTTACAATACCTTTTTATTACGTTACCACGCTAGCAGGCTCGCTGATACACTCGCCGATACACTTACAACCGGAAAAAACCCGTCCGAGTTGTCGGGGTGCAACGCGCACGCGATTCTAACATGGTTTTTATCAACCATGGAACCCCGTTACTACAGGCTTTATACGTTGGAGCCAAGGATGGCAGGCCATTAACGACGCTACGACGCTCTATGGGGGGGGGGGGGGATATCCTTCCCATCAGAAGCCCCCCGCCCCTCCCCCCCCCCCCACCCCCCCTCTCCCCGAACCCTATTTGCGCCGGAGAAGCATGCAAGGAAATATCACTAGCTGCAGCGACTCATTAGGAGAGGGGTAGGCAACTCGGTCCCGTTGAATTTCACTCCGAAACTACGGTGAATAACTCAGACTGGTTTTTTTTCCGGTTGTAAGTTTATCAAACACTCGCTGATACACCTACAGCCGAAAAAAAAATCCGCACGAGTTGTCCACCGTATTTTCGAAGTGAAATTGAGGAAAATCGTTGCGGAACTACGCAGTTGTTTATCTCTGTCTTAATCAGTCGCCGCTGCGACTCATGCTATTTGCAAGTCTTTCTTCAGTCCTGAGTATTCAGATGCTACTTCGTTCCGTACTCTTCATTCTGTTTTGTGTTCCCTTTTACAAACAGAACTGAAGAAGAAGTTGTGGCACAAGTTAAAAGTTCCGACTCCACCGACACGACTTCGGTCGAGAAAATTTTTCGCTAAAACTTCGTCTAGGGGGGGGGGGGGGGTATTTGGTGTGCTGATCACGAATCTGACATCCGTTTTTCACGATTCGGTCGGAGGCACCCATACCGTTAGCAAGGGTGGTCCAGGCTAGGGTCACCGATTTCGCTGAAACTTTGTCTAGGGGGTTATTTGGGGAAAGAAAAGCTGGAAGAGAAGTTTCAGCGAAATCGGTGACCCTGCCTGGACCACCCTTGTTAACGGCATGGGTGGCCTCCGACCGATTCGTGATAAACAGCGCAATCTTGAGTATTTGCGCGCAGCCAGAAATCTCGTTACACTTGTGCTTTCATTTGAGTTTCAGGCCATGTTTCAAAAGCTTCACAAGCAGCAATGTTAGAAGCTTTCAAATAGTACCTGCATTTTTTAGGCTACCCTGCATTTTTCGCAAGCCACAGTGTGTTTTTAAGTTTTAAACCTTAAAAGAAGCCAAATCAATCGAAAGGGCTACTTTGTGAATGAATTCTTCTTCTTCAGCGTTTGTCCCGCTTCATGGCGTAGTCCGCTTTTCTGGTGTCATGACGCCACCTCTCCCGATCCAGCGCTAGATCAAGGTGGACACCAGCAACCTTCAAGTCCATAT
>CANDYH010000623.1:0-46029 GCA_947396885.1 Heligmosomoides polygyrus polygyrus | reverse complement strand
CACCCTGGACGCAAGAAGAGGTTCGCAAGACCATACGGAAGATGAAACTCGGAAAGGCAGCAGGGCCTGACGGTGTGCCAGTAGAGGCTTGGAAGTTGCTCGGGGACCTTGAAATCAACTGGCTGACGCAGTTCCTCAACAGAATCACGAAAGAAGGTAAGATGCCGGTTGACTGGAGGAACAGCATCATAGTCCCCATCTTCAAGCAGAAAGGAGACGCTTGCGAATGCTCCAACTACCGAGGGATCAAACTGATCTCACACACGATGAAGATCTACAAACGACTGGTCGACTCAAGGCTGAAGGAGATGGCACCCATCTCCCAGGTGCAGTGGGACTTCAAGCCTGAGAGGTCCACCACAGACGCCATCTTCATCGCTCGTCAGGTGATGGAGAAATATCGGGAGAAACGAAAACCCTGCTACCTGGCATTCCTGGACCTGGAGAAGGCCTACGACGGGCTAGCTCGGGCCGTAATCTGGAATGCCCTTAGAGGGAGGGTGTCCCGGAACGTCTGATCACGGTCATAAGGGACATGTACGAGGGCTCGAAAGCGGCGATACAACTCCACACGGGGTGAAAAGGAAAGTGGATATCACAGTGGAGGTACACCAAGGGTCGGCTCTGAGCCCGTTCCTCTTCCTGCTGACGCTTGACTCTATAGTGAACTACCTTGAGGAAGGGCCTCTCAGAACGATCCTCTACGCGGACGACATCGCCCTAGTAGCCGACAACCTGTAGGAGCTGGAGGAAAGGTGCAGCTGTGGCAGAGAGCCCTCGCAGACAACGGCCTACGGCTGAACGTGAAGAAGACCAAGTTCATCAGCTCAGAGCAGTGCGCTGGATCAATCCTAGACTGCCCAGGGGAAACGATCGAGAAGGTGGAAGAATTCACCTACCTCGGAAATGACCTATCCGAGGAAGGAAGTGTGGACCAGGCGGTCAGGGGATGGATAAACGCAGCTTGGCTCAAGTGGAGGGAGTCCACAGGGATCCTCTGCGACCGTAGATGCTCCAGGGCACTCAAAGGCAAGCTCTATAGAACAGTCGTGAGACCTGCCCTCCTCAACGGCAGTGAGTGCTGGGCCCTGGGTAAGGCGCAGGAGCGGCAACTGCACGCGGAGGAGATGAGGATGCTGAGGTGGGCATGTGGATGGACACGTCGGGACAGGGTGCGAAACGAGGATGTTAGGGCAGTGATGAAGACAGCCAATCCAGCTAAAGATGAGAGAGCAGCGCCTGAGGTGGTATGGACACGTCCTCAGAAGACCAGAGGATCACCCCACAAGGTTGCCCCTAGACTTCGAGGCACCCGGAAATCGTCCGAGAGGAGCCCCAAGGAAAAGATGGAAGGACGTCATCAAGAGAGATCTCGCCGATGTCGGGGCCACGGCAGATGAAGCCCTTGATAGAATGAGGTGGCGACAGATCACAAGAACAGCGCACCCTGCGACTGCGCGGGACTAAACGCTTAGGAGGAGAAGAAGAAGATTCGGAACAGCAGATTTGTGTGTGGGTCTTCAAATCAATACAAATCCCAAAAAATCTGCTAAAAAAAAGATATACCCCGGTCAACAATTTTCCCATTCAATAACTACCCTAAATTGAAGAAAACGAGAGAAAATGCCAAATTTGGGTGGCAGTTGAGGCCACGAAATGATCGCTGTGGAGAATGCCCGTCTTACCCATTGCTAGCTTAGGAATACTGACCATACTAGCGTCCAAGTAAAAAAGTTTGAGCTCTTTCGCTGCTTCACTGTACATTCTACAACGAATTTAAAATGGGAGAATCCCTTGAAGTGAACGAAAAACCGCGTTTTTGGGGGCATATTGAAGAGGTCGCTTTTGACCTCGTAAAACCCTTTTATTGGATGAGAAAGATGCTTTTCTAGGCTAACTCATCGTTAGAAGATGCTTGAAAGGGAGAGGGTAGTTGGTGAGAAAGGACGTCTTGAACGTGGGCATTGCGAGCAATTGGATTAAATATGCGAACAGATTAAAATAATCCAAATTAAGTAGTGTTTAGTGTCACAATGATAGTCACAGCAAGCTAAATTCAGATCTTTGAGAGAAATGGAGATTCCGTTGATTTCGCGGAGATAGGCTGGTGGAGTGACCGAGGTAGGCAGTTTTAGAGAGGTCGTGAATCAATTAGGGCTCTCCAGACGAAAATGCTCCATAACTAGGTCATAGTTCGTCGAACTGAGTGCCGCTTGAAAGGATCGAATGCGCAGTGAAGAGGCGGTTCGAATGGTGTCAGCTGGAGTCCACATGACTAGATTTAAAAGAAGTTATGGCAAAGCGACGCTTTGTGACGGATTAATCCGTCGCAAAGCGTCTTCCTTTCAAAGAATTTGAGCGGTATTGTATTTCTTCATCATTCTACCGCCACAGTTCGCTTCGAAGAGTGGAGATGATGAAAAAATTAGTTTCGTATTTTCAGACAGGGTATTTTATTTACTAAGCCGTAAAGCGTAGTAGTGAGCATATACCTCTCAGTAAACAGCTTCGAAACACGCCCGTTGATCGGAAAGCCGAAAGTGTCTTAAAAATATGTTGGGACTGTTTTATTCATGGGCCGCTCTACAGAAGTAGATCTAGACATTGTTCTCCATTACATTCCTGGTATTTTTTCGCTTGGAGATAGAAAGCAGAGAGATTTGGAAAAGAGGTGGTTTTTTAACCAATCGTGGAATGAACTCACCTGCTTTAGAAAACACCAAGCACTTCCCCAGTTTATTTAAAACTAAAGGCTCTCTCAAAATTATGGTGCCCATAAATGCAAACTGTAGAAAGATGGAAGCAACTGAAGATTCCAGACAGCTTCAATTATTCACCTTATTATGGTTAACTTTTTTTATCACAGAGCGTCTCAGAATCTATTAATTAGTTGTTTGTAGGACCGGTCAGTACATCACTTTAAATAGGAGCCGAATTTGTCGCAGTACAAAATTTCCCTAATAATTGAATAATTAAAATAATAATAAATAATTATAATAATAATTTCCCTAATAATTAATATTTGAATAATTTTTTAACTGTTTGAGGGCTTTCTTCCCGCCATGATCTGGAGATTCGCGACCCCGATTCCGCGGTTGTGTGAACATGGTTCTTATTTTCTCGAGACTGTGTATTAGCAGCGAAAGAGCGATAGTACTTTTTTAAGAAGGGGCTCATTGCAGTCTAGAATAAGGGCTCAAGGAGCTCCGAAAGAACATATTTTGTTTGCGGCTTTAGCAAATAGTCTAACAACAAGAGTCTTCCTATCATGGTATTAGTTTGTAACGAAATAAATGGCACTGAACCACTGTAAATTTAAACAGTTAATATCTCGGCTTGTAGGCAAGTTTATTAATCGAAACAAAAACCTTCTGATTCTACACATCTTTGCCAAAGTGGCGCAAGCTTTTTTATCCCAGTAGCATAAAAATCAGAAATTCTGGAATTGACGAAATCTTCGAAGGCACTTTCGGCATCCTGTTGGTATTTGAATATTTTCCCTACCAAGAAGTCGCCAAGATGCTTGAAGAAATGGTAGTCTGTTGGGGAGAGGTCGGGAAAAAACGGAGGATGTGGTAGAGTTTCAATGCTCAGCTCATTCAATTTCTGCAACGTCATTCGTGCTACATGGGGGCGAGCACTGTCGTGCAGAAGGAGAACTCGCCTTCGGTTTACCAAGGCCGGCCGGATATCCTTCAAGTTCTTCATCATTTCTTCAATTTCAATGCAGTACTTCTCTGCCGTGATGGATTCACCGCGAGGGAGGAAGCTGTGGTGAATAATTCCCAGCGAACACCACCATACTGTCACCATTACTTTCTTTTGGCGCAATTCCGGCTTCGCAAAAACCTTGGGGCTCTCATCGCTGTCCACCCACTGTGCCGATCATCGCCTGTTGTCGTACATTATCCATTTCTCGTCACAGGTTACGATGCGATCAAGGAATGGGTCCGTTTCGTCCCGTAGAAGCAATGCGGACGAGATCTCATATCGTCGGTTTCTTTGCTCCTCAGACAGCTCGTGAGGCACCCATCTTTCCAGCTTTTTGGTCTTTCCAGTTTCCTTCAGATGCCGGGCAGCTGTGTTGTGACTGACGCCAAGAACCTTCGCTATCCCCCTGGTACCTTTGTGTGATCCTCCTCTACCACATCTCTCAGCTTGTCCTCATCAACATCACTATGCCTCCCACAACTTCATGTTCTTCCAAGGCTCTTATCTCCATTCTGGAACTTCTGATACCAACGATACGCCGTCCGAATTGTGGAACATCCTTGACTGAATGCGGCGTTGATCTTCTCGTCCGCCTCCTTAGCTGTAGTGCCCAGCTTGAATTCCGACAAGTAAATGCTTCGGATTACCCTTTTGTCCATCTGCAAAAAAGTCAATAAAACTCTAAAGTTTTTCCACTTTTTCATAGAAAATTTGGTACTCGCCGGTAGAGCAAAGCTTGCGCTTCTAAATGATATGATACATGTTACGGTTTGTTCTTGATCAAACGCGTAAAGATGCGCCAAAAAAAGGCGCGAGCCAGTGCCATTTAATTCGCTACAACCTAATAGATCATGGCGAATCGCTTCTTCACTATTACTTATGTAGCTATCTTGAAAAATTCGAAAAATGTTTTTTGAAGGTACAGTAACATCTTCGAGGGGCTTGGCAAAAAGCTAGTGTTCGACACATGCTGCACAGGAACAACACACCTGCACACAACGGCATGCTATGGTGACTCGACCACAACTATTGTAGCGCCTTCTACCTTTTACTGGTCTCCTTAACAAATTGCCTTTAACTAAAGAGACGAAACACGCGTTCGAGGTGTCCTAATAACAACGTGAGTATGTGGCTCATCCCTAACAGATCGATACTGACGAGAGTGTCACAGACATCGGACCTAAATTAGAGCGCAAAAACCGTTTATCTCAGCAAATAGGTAATAGGTAAGGTATCTACTAATGTATGCGCACCAATTTTCAAAGCGCAGGTGGTCACGTTTTATTAACTTGTTAGCTTTTAGTTTCCAGTTTAACATTGTAAGTAATTGATTGTTATATAAGAGGAAAACAGGAGCGCTCCTCAAGAGGACGACTCTTTGGCAACGTTTTATTCCTCCATGTTGCTGGATCGGTGCCAAGAAAGAGTTCTGGACCTGCTTGATGAGAAGACAGCAGAGGTTCCTCCGAAAGATGTCATCATAGTCGCTGGTGACCTTAATGGGCACGTAGGTCCTGGAAGGATAGCTACAGCTGTGGTTTCGGATACGGGTCTTAATACATATGGTGAAGGTATTCTTGAGCATGGAGAATCGCATAGCCTAACTATTGTGAACACCGTCTTTTGAAAACGCGACTCCCACCTCATCTCATACATTACCGGACGCGTCTTTTGAATAGACGCCGAAAAAACCGCACTTTTGCGGTTTTTGCGTCTTTTTGCTATAACTCAGCCAAAAGTTAGGTACTCACTCTTCTTGACGTGCAATTTGGGTCCGAACCTTGCCAGACGGTCGCACCAAGCTTGCATCTGACGCTCAAGATCATCTTTATCTTCGCAAGCGAGCATCATGTCATCAGCCTAAAGCAGTGTTCATGGAACAGGGCTGCTGAAGATCTCGCGTATTGGCATCCATGACGAGAACAAAGAGGAGTGGGGAAAGGAACAGTCTTTGGGCAAGAGACAGCATCCGAATCTTGCGTAATGGCATCCGTCACAAGAACAAAGAGGAGTGGGGAAGCGCAGAGCCCAACAGAGATGGGAAACTCCATTGAGGTTACAGCTTCAGCTTGCATTCTACTCTTTGGGCATGACCACAGCATCCGCACCCACTCTATGAGTTCCTCAGGTGCGTTGTGTTGCCGCAAGGCGTACCATATAAGCTTCCGCGGTACGCAGTCGAAGGCCTTCTCCAAATCGAGAAAGGCTATATGCACCGGCTTCTGTTTCTTTCGATGCTTCTTTATCAGGAGGCGGGCGGCTGTATAGCATCAATGGTCCCACAACCAGATACAAAGCCGCACTGGTTGTCGGAGAGCTTAACGATTTCACGGATTCGTCTGCCGAGGATTCGCTCGAAGATCTTCATGCCGTGCGAAAGCAAGCGAATCGGACGGCAATTGAAGCAGTCTGCAGGACTGCCCTTCTTCTTCCAAATCGGAGTCGTCGTACTGTTGTGCCAACACTCCGGTACTTTCTTTTCCTTTACTACCTGGTTGAAGAACTCGGCCAACCACTCAGCAGGATTCAGGGCTTCGACTTCCAAACATCGACAGCCAGATCATCCGGCCCTGTCGCCTTACCGGCTTCCTCTTCTTCAGAGCCGCTTCTGTTTCCTCCACGGTGATCTTGTGAACGGGACAGTGAACAGAAGGAATGGCCGGATGAGGAAATTCCATAGTGGGAATTTTCTCAAAGTGATCACGCCATCGCTTCAGCGCCTTTTTATGGTCTGTCAGAAGATGTCCGCTCTCATCATCGATGCCAAAAAACTTTTCAGTATCCTCGCTTTGGTGATGACGGGTCTTAGGAAGTCGGTACAAATGCCTCTCACCATCGCGCGATTCGAGCTCTCGGTAGACATCACCATAGTGAGTCAATACTTTCGCAACAGCCACGGCTTTCTTTGCAGCTTTCCTCGCCCTCTGATACTCCTGCCAGTTGTCGGCTGTTCTGTCGCCGAGAAACACATGATGCAGCGACTTCTTCTCTCGAACCTTCGTTTTCACATAGTCGGTCCACAGCCATGCCTGCTTGTCGACCTGGCGTCGTCCAGGCTTCATAATGCCGAGTTCCGACCTTGCAGCTTGTCGTATCGCGTCGGTTGCTTTCTTCCAAGTTTCATCGACAGTCGTAACTGTCGGTAACCGCACGCGAGAAATCACGGCTGCTTCCTTCTCTCTCAGTCTCCACCACTTGATTCTCGGTGCACCGCATCGCTCGACCTGCTTCTGCCTTGGAGGGGCGATCTTAGAGGTGCAGATCAGCGGGCGAGGCTGTCGGGCGACTGTTTCATACGGTACGACCTTCGCGTCTGTAACAATACTTCGGTCTTTCGATCTTTCACAAGCACGAAGTCTATCTGAGACTTGGAGCTCCCACTATAATACAGTACCGGACGCGTCTTTTGAACAGACGCCGAAAAAAAACGCACTTTTGCGGTTTTTGCGTCTTTTTGCTATAACTCGCCAAAAAGTCATCCATTTGAAAAACCAAGAGCATATTTGAGCTCAGGAGATTGAGCCCTATCGTTTTTTATATACACTTCATATGAAAGATCAAAAATGGCCAAAACTGAAAACCTGCGCTCCATTGAGAAGGCCGGCCGCGGTCGAGTTGTCGGCCGCAAGGCGTCGAAAACCGTCGCATGCTCACATTTCCTCTATTTGAGGTGTTTTGAGAAACGGATGGTACCGTTCGATTCGTCTCTTCGAGTCCCACACAATCATCTATACAACTTCGCTAAACCACTGCATTTTCGCAGTTGGTGGTCAAAGATGACTGGAGGAGACTTTTTGTCACGGGGGAAGCTTATATTCCAGGACTTGCATGTTCTCGGAGCATCTCAAGCATGGCGTGAGTGTTTCGTCATGCCAGGGATCCTCTGAGAGTGCGCCCTGCACAATGCATATAGGATCGAACCTATCAATCGAGGGGTGGGACAGTTTGTAGAGTGAGCATTTAGAGAGTTTTATGAGAAATTCTCAGCCGCCCTACTCAGGAATTACTGTGCTCTGTTTCGGCGAGACTTTGGAGTGCCCTGTGCACAATGTATATAGGATCGAACCTATCATCTGACTGGGCGTGACAGCTCGCAAATTGCACCGCGGGCGTGTTCTGAGCGCAATAACTCTGTCAAGTTCGAGTCTTCCCGGCTGCAAATTGTGGATTTTGCAGGCAGTAGGAAGTTCAAGAAGCGCGCTGAAACATAGCGACGTAGCTTAAGACTGGACAAAGTTACAGCGGTGCGAATACGCAGCCAAACCTTGTGTGACACGATTTTTTCCGAGTTCCGTCGACTACTACGGGAAGACGAGGCGAGCTAACGGCATGCAAACTCGCGGACGAGCAAAGCACCGAAGGGACTTTACGATGCTCATAACTCTCCAGCTGCCAAAACTACCTTAGCCCCATCTGCCATTTTACAACGGGGGACGGCAGCGGTGAAGCTTCTTCCGCCCTTACTCGCCTAGGTTCGAGTTTTCGAGCCCCAGCCAGGGTACCATTCTGTTCAGCTCAAAAAGCTCTACCGAACGATATCGATTTCGACCAATTTTGAAGACATCGATTTTTTGACGGTTTCTCATGGAATACGTTCCAATCTGTCTGGCTAGAACGTGTGGGTTCCGTAGGCAGTAGTATGCTCTAGTAAAGCGCCAAAGCACAGCAAATTATCTTACGAATTGATAAGGTTACGGCGGTGCGAAAATGGGCATTTGTGGCACGATTTTTTCAGATTTCGGTCTATCGCTGCGGATACATGAAGCGAGCTAACGGCATGCAAACTCGCAGACGAGCAAAGCACTAAAGGCACTTTACGAAGACATGCTCGTAGCTCTCTAGATGCCTAAACTGCTTTAGCACAATCTGCCATTTTGGAGCGGCGGAGGGCGACGGCGAAGTTCCTTTCGCCCTTACTCGCCCACATTCGAGTTCTCTACGCTCCCAACGATACCACTCTGTTCAGTTCGAGAGGCTCTGTCGAATGGTGTCAATCTCCACCAATTCTGGGGATATCGGTTTTTTGACAATTTCGCATCAAAGGCGAGGCGGCTCAAGGCCGCGGCAGAAGGACAATGACGTCATCGAAAATCGATATTTTTGAGCCGGGCCAAATTTCCTCGTCCAAAGTCATCTAGGGGTTAATTGGAGCGCTGATTAACATTGACTATATTAATCCATTGACGACGGCGCGGCAAATCACGCGTCTAGCGCGTGGGACCGCGAGGACGCTCGAATCTCGTGAAAACACTGCTTCATGATATTCCAAATGAAGCTTCCTCTCCAAAGGTTAGCCACACATTTGATATATATATATGTATATATTTGATATTTGAAAACAAAACAAAACCAAAACCAAAGCCAAAACAAGTTCGAAAGCAGAACGTAGAAGATGCATTTGCTGCTACTCGGACATTCGTGTTCGACGAGCCGAACTGTCTCGGCCCAACCACGCCTCCTTCAACAGTCTGGCAACTGCAGTTGCCAACAGAAACTGTGGTTGCTATTCTGTTGGAACAGCAACAGTATGTTGCTATCCTGTTGGAGGCTCCCAACACACTGCTGATATCCAAACGCAGTGACTAGCGCAATTTTGCAAGAAGAAACGATGTATTGATAATTTCCTTGTTTCCTGTTTTAACGTCTAAAGCTACCGCCTAATCGTTTCTTCTTAGAGTCTCCCATGTCCTTTACATCCATTGCCATTATAGAGAGTTTCCCTTGCCATATGTCCCTTTATTTTTTGCTTTGTTTTCGTAGTTATTGCTATGACCCAGGATCAATCAATATCAAAGGAATCGGTCAATTGATTGTGTGATCCTATAGGCTGTTTCTCAAAGCTCCACAAAAACATAATCGGAGACTACTAAGACTACCAAGATTCCTGCATTGCTCGCTTCTGCCATTCTTGCGCATTGCTGAGACAGTTGGTGTGCGGAGAGAAGGTCTTCCTCAATTTTTCATTGTCGTTTCATTGAAACGTAAAGAAATTGAAAACATTGTTCAATGTGTGATCGCATTTTTTGAGTGCAACTCAGAATATAGGCGGGGTTGCCAGTATCCTTTTTAATCGGCGGTTTTATCCTAGTACATGGCGGTCCTATTAGCATATCGTGGTTTCAAATCATTACCGTAAGAACAATCGTTATAGGACCACACGATGTTTGTAGAAGGGTGCAGGGGCCGAATCAGTTTCATATCCTACTAGCAGTTGGGAAACCAGAAGTTGAAAAAGGAGTTGCGTAAGACTGCACTGTATTGTTAAGAAAGCAGGGGCCGGATTCAAAGGACTTAAAATTTAACAGAGATTACAGCCGAAATCCCTGCTAGCGCAGCGAGATGTCTTCACAATATCGCTCGATAAGCCGCGCTATCAGGGACTTCAGCTTTATTTCTCTGTTAAATCATTGTATTCGTTGAAGAGTCCGGCCCCAGATGAAAAGCGCTGAAGGCCTCCGCAACTGTGGATGTTTCCTGGTGACGGAGCACGAACTGTCGACGGTGCATGTTGATCCCATCTAAGATGTTTACGGACTGACTGCCAGAGGGGTGCAAAGCAGAGAACACCCATATCAATGAGGTTTCGCTGAGAAAGAGTAAGGCATGAGTCAGAACTGTAGCCGGCCATGTTGATCCCATCGACCAGCCACCACAGGAGTGGAAAGCGAAGAACATTCCACCCATATGCATGATGTCCAAACACTGTTGGTCGTGCGTTTGCGCTCTGTATGGGTTCACGATGCGTCTGTACGGGTTCACTTATTATCGCGCCAAACGCAACTTCAAATTGGCGCCGTCTACCGTTTCGTACAATCTACCGTACCTCGTCAACGACTCGAACAAATTTTGGGCCGGAAGTGGACCGAATACGACTGCTGCTGCCCTTCGACAGGACGCCGAACTCGCTCCTCCACTCCGACAGCCCCGTCGAATGGACGCCACGGATCCAGCTCCTTAACCCGAGAACCCCTCAACTAGCGAGTTTATGTTGTTTATAAAGGCGAAATAACTAAGACAACAGACATTGAGAGCCGTAAAGTAAATTCAGGCTCTTCACAGTTTCGGTCGGTCTCTGGGCAATAATAGCTCTTTGCTCCTTTCTTGTGCGCTACTCAATGCTCGGAGCCTTGTTAACAAAATTCATTTACTTCACTGTTTTCTAAATAGCTGTAAACCTGAAATCGTTCTTTATCACAGAAACTTGGTTGAAAGAGAGAATTTTGGACTCTGAATTGATTCAAGATCTCCCATACACTGTGATAAGAAAAGATAGGGACTCTAAAACTGGGGGAGGAGTGTGCGTACTACTTCACAATCTGATACTCCATGAAGAAGTAAACCTTATACCTGACACTTTGGAATGCGATGTTATCTGCATGGATATCTTGAAGGGTTCTGGAGGCAAACACCTTCATTTTGGTATACCGTCCTCCTCATTGCTCTGTATCGCATGATGATCACCTGTTGTCGATCCTCATCGATTTAGTCACCGCGAGTCATTGAAAGCCACCATTCTTGGTGATCTTAACCTTTCCATAGATTGGAGTACTAAGACTGCTGTTTCGGCGACACAAAAAATTCTTACACGCTTTTGACGCATTATCTATGGTTCAATTCGTAAATTTTTCTACACGAAATGATCGCACTTTAGATGTAATCTTCTCTTGCGCTGATTCGGTAACGAATGTTCGTCCACTGCCTCCCCTTGGGTCTGCTGACCATAAGATCATTTTGTTCTCTTGTGTCGATTGCCCGAGAACACCAGAATGCCACATGAGCAAGATTCGTGACTTCAACCTCATGGATAGGGCGTCCATTGAACGAGTATTGTCTCAATTGGATTGGTGGTCAATCTTCCATAATTTTCTAGACGTGGATGATCTTTACCAACGGTTCTGTACAATTATGCATGACCTCATAAGACGTTTCGTACCGTTTAAGCGAGTAACTGGCGCCAGGAAGTACCCTCCCCATATCATCAACCTATCTGAACAGCGTTGTCGTATTTATCGTTTGACTTCTGCTACAGATGCTAGATATTTGGAATTAACCAGGAAACTAGACCGTCACGTCAAACGCTACCTTGCGAACTTGAACAAAAGACTAGCACGCTCTAACAACATGAAGAGCCTTATGTCGTTTGTAAAGAAGGCCAAAACACAACCGGAATATAAGGCGGTTCTTATTGGTGATAATGGAGAAAGGTACATAACTGATGCGCAGAAGGCCGAAGGCTTTGTTAAATACTTTAGTAGCATCTTCACGCCGCCAGATATGATGAGGCCTACGCTTCCATGGCTCACCCACGGCACTATCGAGGTACCAATCATTGAGTCGGAGGAGGTCTGGAAGCAGTTACGGAACGTAAAACCCTCGTTTTCGCTAACTGCAGCGGAAATATCTCAGTTTTTCTTTAAATGTTTTGCAAGCCAGCTTGCTACCCCTGTCACCATATGGTTAAACATCTCGCTGATGCTTTGCAAAGTTCCCACACTTTGGAAGAGGGCTACAGTTACTCCTATTCCCAAAACCAACCGAGCCTTAAATATTTCGAACTATAGACTGATCAGTATTCTTCCTACACCTTTAAAAATTATGGAAAAAATCTTGAAAAGGCATATTGTTGACTGGCTTGAAAAAATTAAGTGCATTCCTATTGAGCAGTATGGTTTTCTGTCAGGTTCATCTACGTGCACACAACTGGTTGACTGCACATACTCATGGATGCAGGCCATGAATGCTGGTAAAAACGTTGATATAGTGTACTTTGATTTTAGTAAAGCATTTGATAAAGTTAGCCATACCCGTCTCCTCACTAGACTGGAAAGTATAGGGATCCGAGGTAACTTTCTGAAGTGGTTCCAGTCCTATCTCGAAGGATGGGAAATGAGGGTCAGAGTTGGTAACTGCTTGTCCTCCTCCAGACGCTGTTCCTCGGGAGTGCCGCAGGGTGGATCTCTGTCCCCCGTCTTGTTTCTCATATACACCTATCATATTCCATTCTACATCAAATCTGATCACAGACTTTCGGTAGCGGCGTATGCCGACGATATAAAACTGTATGCCTCTTATGATGAGAACGAAGCTGATGATGTGTTGAACGCCTTAAACAGGTCAGTAGCTAAGATGGTTAGATGGGCAGAGGAATGGCAGCTCCCTATAAACATAGGGAAATGTCATATTTTTTCGCCTAGTTCTGAGCCTATGAAAGTTTGCTTCCCTGACGGAACGCCTCTGACCCCAAGTGGTAATGTTAAGGATCTTGGTGTAGCCCTATCTAAAAACTTAAAGTGGGGTCAGCAGATCCATGAGGTCGCAGCAAAGGGTCTGAAAATGGTGTACTTTCTTTTCAGAAATATTCACTGCGCCGATGAAAAAATTTGGCTGAGGTTATATAAAACGTATGTACTACCGGTGATGGAGTATTGTAGCCCCGTTTGGATCGTATCAAAGATATCAATGCAATCGAGAAAGTCCAAAAGATCTTCACGAAAATTCTCTACTGCCGTGTTTTTAGTGAGCAAAAAGAACCGTTTGTAGTTCCAGGATATCGTGAAAGATTGCAAAAATTCAACTTGCACAGCCTCTACTATCGGCGTGTCTTTTTAGATCTGGTTTTTGCCTTCAAAATCATCAAAGGAATGGTGCGATTAAGGCCGTCGAAGTATTGGATCTTCAAACCGACTTTTGGGAGAAGGCGATCGTGGAGTATGGCTTATCATAAAACAGGCCGTTTCAACCAGGATCTATGGACGAACACCTTCGTAGTGCGAGTCACGAGATGGCTTGAAAGAAGTTCCTAGCTTGTTCTAAGGTTTCTGTTTTCAGAACCACCTTGTAGAAAATCAATATCCTAGACACTATAGGATTGACAGATGTCTCCTAACTGGGTAGTTTCGATTGGTTGTAGGTGTCCACTTCACGGCCCAATGTTTGAATAGACCCAGCTGTGCATTTGACCACTAGCTTGTGTGCTTGTGTCTTTGTTATTTGTTCAATATTTTCCCAATTTTTCAGTCATAAAGAGGTTTTGAAGCAGCCGACCTCTTACTGAAAAAATAAAAAAAGGTATGATATTGCTTTCGTTGGCCGCTGTTTAATGTATTATTAAGTTTTTTGTTTTCAAATTTCTCTCCATATTCCAGCTAAAAGCGTTAAGCGAGATTCTTCAGCCAATTGCCCTACGTTACTTCGTGTCCAGCCTACAGAGCATTTGTAAGCCCAGCAGTTTCTCATTGCGCTCGGATAGACATGATACTTCCTGACCGTCACCCGTGGTGCGTGTCACTTTAATGTGGCTCCTGAGAAACGGAGCCCGCCCGGTGATGCATGCTCAGGGAGTTCTGAAATCGCTTTATCTCTTGAAGGGCATCGTATGACTATAATGTCCGGGTGGCTGGGTCAACCTTTAAAGGCTCCTGGTTCTGCTGCTTCATCGGGGCCTTTCTCAATGGCCTCCATTTAATGGTCTCAAAGTGACTTATAGCAAATTTGTTTTTATTTTGCGGATATATCTTTTTTTTTTCAATTGCGGCAACAGCATCATTTACAGCAAGTAACGAAAGTTTTGGGATGAAGTAGGAGAGTGCTTCAAAACCTCTGTTCACCAGTGGTCGGATGTTCTTTTAGTGTTTTAGGTCAAGGATGGTTCTGTTGTTTTGTGTTGCTCTGGTTTGTGTTTGAGCTTGGGTTAGGTTATTTCTTAGGTTAGGCTGCTTCATGCTAGATCACCTAAGGTTTTACTCTGTTATCGTAATGCTTGTTTTTATTTTGTTTCTACTCTGTTATGCAAATTGTTGTTTGATTTACTTGCATTCCCGTGCGAGCACGTCTCTTGCGACGTAACAAATAAATAAATAGAATAAATAAATCTTCACAAGCAAAACCGAAGGAAAGCATTAGGCTGTCGCAAAATTATTCGCTGAAACAAACCGCTTAATTCAAACCGCTATAACTCAGCTTAAACGCAACTTTATTAATCAGTAGAAAAAGCACTGAAATCTATGCTTTTTATACAGCGAACAGGTAATGATCCTAATGGGGAACGGATCGAACTTACGAATGGTCATCGTGGCTGCGGCAGCCACCGTCGCGCCGTAATTAGCGGCTCTTGCGCCGCCACTGATCACTGTCGAATGTGCGGAAGCCGCTGCCGCGAACGCGTCGACTACTCCTTTGGACTTTGCATGAAGCTCTCACTGATTTTTGTCCAACTATTCGGCCAACTATGATTTTGTCAGAAAAGACCACTGGCTACCATGGCTACGATTCTGATCCTTTACAATAGAAATTGAGATCACAGGAATTAACGAAATCGAGAAGGGCACATCCCACATCCGCCGAATAAGTGAATTGTTTCTGACGCAAATGAGAATCAAGAGGAAAGAGGTATGGTGGTTGAGGGAGAACTTTGATACCTAAATGTGTCAAATTTAGCCGAGTGATTTGTGAGGTGTGTGGCCCTGCGTTGTCCTGTAACAAGAGCGGCTCTCCCCTATTCACCACTGCCGGCCCTAATTATCACAGCCTCTCATACATTGGTCTAAACCACAGCAGTAAGACTCTGCTGTAACTGGCTGGCCAGGTTGCAAAAAGTCGTAATGGATTACACCTCTACAACGCCACCACAAATTAAGCATAACTTCTTTGAGGTGAAAGTCGGATTTAGGATAGGATGTTGGAGGAGCATCCTTATCTACCCGGACGAGTCCCCGCTTGAGGTCATCGTAAAGGACCCATTTTTCATCTACAGTCACAACACGACTCATTTTTAAAGCGAACTAGCAGGTTGGAGCAAACGTCGAGGCGTGTCAGACGCTGCTCATCGGTCTGCTTACGACGCACCCACTTCGACATCTTTTCAACTTGCCGATTCTCGCCATTCTCTTGCTACCGTACCATGTGTATGAAAGGTCCTCTGCTAACGTAAGTGCATTCGTCTCCGGATTTGCTTCAACGGCTCCCTTCAAAGCGTCTCGTCGAAAAAACCTGCGTCCGCGATCCCGTTTTTCTTCGAGGTCAAATTCGCCAGAATTTTTTGAAGCAGATCACCCTTCGTTCGCAAGGACAGTCCGTCTCAAAAGCACTGCTAAAGTTACGGAATGTCTCTGCCGCAGAATGTCCCAATTTATATTCATCGTGGGGTCATGATTTCACGGAATCCTCGAAAAGGTACGCTAGAAAAGTTATAGCAACACACACACACATGATTTTTGGAAGAGCAGGAGAAAGCCTACCGAACGGCATGTGTGGCTTTCCCTATGACTGAATAATTTAGGGAAAAACTTATTATTTATAATACCTCGAAACGGAGATTAATTTTGCTACAGCCTAATATCTAGCATGTCCTGGGGTAGCCAACGAAGCTTCCCAGCTCCGCAAATCTTGGGAAAGATGTTCGTAAGGCGAAACTTGGTTGATCAATCTGTTTCCCAAACATCTGTGCCAGCTGAACTTTTGAAGACTACAGGCTGTTAGGAACCGAGGATGCGGTCAGAAACTGGAGGAGATTCGCTTAGGAGTACTTTGCCATACTTTTAGAAAATCCTAGTTAAGATAAGGTGGTTGATCAACCTGTGGATATCGATGGTTCAAGCAAACAATGCTTTTTCGGCGTCCTGTGTTGTTGGTTGAAACACAGGAAAGTACTGAAGGTATAGGTGAAGCGGTATGGAAACGACAGAGCAAAAACATGAAGGTGAAGGCACCTTAGCTGAAGCTGTCCAGTTCTGCTGTCCTTTCACCTTTCCTTTCGTAACTTTGTCAGCTTTGCGGCTACCTTGAGCCTTCTGACGCTGAGGCAGTGACCCTTGCTGGTGGTGCTTCCGTTTCGGCTTGTTGGAGAACTCTGACTCCGATTCGCTCTAAATATTACACACTTGGTCAACTAATCCAAGCAGTGATCGGATATCCTATTAACCAGAGTTTAGAAACACCTATGGATTTATCCAGTCACGAATAATAAGGCAGGAACTCTAGGAGGTGCAAATATTGGCAACGTAGCTCTTCAGGAGCATGTGTGACTCCCCTTGTATCATGTAGCTCTGTGGTTAAGGACGAAGATTAAGGACAAAGCGATGGCTAGTCTCCCTTTGGTGTGCAATAATATGCACTCCGCTTTTATGGAACATCGAAAGAGCCATTTGAGTGCATATTTAGGCTACACAAGGGCTAACGGTGGAAATCCAATAAACAAGTAAGTGCTTCTTCCTAGACAAGACAGGATGGACGGATGGCGTGGTTGGCCTGGACTGAGCCCAAAAATGATCGTTTGCTCGGGATGCACGCAACAGCCGTCGCCTCCACCGACTACGCTACTGCATATCGCTTCTGCGATTAGGAAGCAAAAATAAAAATGCAATCGATTTTTGGCCGTATTGCTAGCTCCATTGAAAACCACCGCTACCCATGAAATTATTCGCAACCATCAGCAGAAGTGAGCATACAGGGTGCGGCACAATTACCCGTGCACTGATAATTCATTTTTGAAATCAAACTTCGCAGATCAATCCTAGCTATCAAAATTATCTACTACAAACATGACAATTCAAAGCATGCTAACAGTTTTCGAAATGATCGCCTTCAGCCTCCACACAGCCCTTCAGACGTTTGGCAAAGGCTTCGCATGTGGCAGCCAGGTACGGCTCATCTGTTTCGTCCCAGGATTTCAAAAGCGCTTCTTTAAGAGAGTCCAAATTTGGGCGTCTGGTAGAGCATGCTGTCTTCTCTAAAACCGCCTACACAGAATAATCCGGGGGGGGGGGGGAGGTTAAGATCCGGAGAACTGGAGGGCCATTCGTCGTGTGTGATGAAGTCAGGCAGCTGCTCGGGGCACCATTCCTGGACCACCTTCGCTTTGTGTGCCGGAGCAGAATCTTGTTGAAAACACCAGTAGGCTTCTCCGAAGCGGAAATCGGCCCACGGCTTGAAAACTTCTTCCAGGATATCCTTGTTAACCGCTGCGTTGATTTTCACGCCAGCTTCGACGAAAACAAGTGGAGTTTTTCCTGAAGATGTGACTCGTCCCCAAACCATAATGGATTGAAGCTTTTTCGCACTTTTCTGAAATCGTCCTTTGGCAGTAGCATCAGCAAGCGCGTTCCCAATGATCCTCTCATTTGGGGAGGTGAAGGCTGGATTCAACGTGAAAATCTTTTCATCGCTATAGACGATGTTTCGAGCGCGTGCCACCTTGAATCGTTGCAGCAATCTTTTGGATCTTCCTCCTATTCTTCATAGTGTCCGTCAGGAGTTGGCATTTCTGCAGACGATAGGGAACTTCTTAAGCTTCCCCTGACTATCCTCCTTACTGACCTTTCGCTATTCCTACGTCTTTTGCCATCTGGCGCATCAATCTCCTGGCGTTTCTCCGGATTTTTCTCTCACGAGTTGCACACTTTTCCGGTTGGTAGCTGTCGTGGGAGGCCTTTTTCGTTTTCTATCCTCTTCGGTCCTCAGTTCCTTATAGCGTTTTACTGTATCCTGAGCCGTTCTTCGGGACGGAAAGGATCTTCAGAATATCTCTCGTTTGCTTGCCGGCCCTATGATGTTAATAGCACTTCATAGGTTGGAACGCCTTACCATTTTTCACTCTATTAGGTGTGAGTCCCGCAATGTTCAGTCAACATATATTAGGCGAATGAAGCGGGAAAATTTCTAAGAAATTTAAAAAATTCAAAATGTTTAGGTGAACGGGTAATTTTGCCGCACCCTGTACAGCCGTGGTGATTGACAGCACCATTTGATGATCCAGAACTGCATGTTAAAAGTGCCGGCATACGTTAAATGTCGATCTGCCTTTCATTCACGTCATCTGTTTGCTGATGTCACTTGTACAATGGTACGCCCGTGTTGCTTAGATACTCTAGTGGCTCAGATACTCTCTCCGTTTTCTATAATTGCACCGTTAACCGGTGTGTAACTCACAAGCAGAATGTTTGCCCTCATTTAAAGGAAATTGCGTCGTCATTGAGAGTGCATAACGCGATCTCTCCTTTAAAAAGATTCCAAAATTGCTATTCACCTGTGCTTTAAAATAAACCTTGGTTTATTAAGGTTGATTTTAAACGAAAAAAAAATTTCATCAAGTTTCAGACTTTGCCTTTTGTAGGGGTCAACTGAGTTATAAATTTCATAAAAAAGTAATGGATTTCTAAGGCAGAAATTTATTTTGACCTTCTTAGATAGTTTGTGCGGATCTACCCTAATCGGCAGGAGCACATCTGGGAAAGCGATATAGGAACCATCAGGGCGGCCTATCTTCGGAAGGGAACTGCATACAACTCTCGTAAGCTGGCACAGTGTCCGTAAAGTCTCCGTATAGTATCTGTAAAGTGCACTTTCAATTTTACCTTGATAGAGAAATGTTAGGCTGGGAAAAAAGTCTCTTCAAACTTCGAAAAGATTTTTACCATTCTCCTTGTAAGCACTTTAGCCAGTATCGATTGCTGACTTCATAATCCTATCTCACTTGCCTACCGTTCGCACGCGGACACAAGTCAAGCCCCTTCTTGTACTTCGTTATCCATCCAATCTTCTGGACTCAATGCCCCAGATCTATCTCATGGCCATTTTCGGCACGGCATTCTTCATAAATTCATTAAAGGATTTACAGCACGTCAGGTAGCCGACCAAATAAATAAATAAATAAATAAATAAATAAATATATATGGCTTGGGATCTACTACTCATCGCGCCTGTTATGAGTGGTTCGGAAAGTTTTTGAAGGGAGATTATTCACTCGAGGACAAAGCAAGGTCAATTGGACGGCACTGGACTACTCCATCTTCTTCGTACCGATAGTAGGCAGACGACACGTCAACTGGCAGAGAAGCTCGAATAGTAGGCAGACGACAGGTCTCATATAATAGTGGGAATCCATCTGAAGAGCCTTGATTTTGCATAGAAATTTGGAGCTTGGATTCCAGATGCCATGTCAGACACTCAGTGCAAAACCACATGTTGCAGGACTCACAAGAGAACTCGCCCCTACCGACTATCATCTCTTCCGTGCTCCCATTCAAGAAATTGGAGAGAAATATTTTGAAACGGATGAAGACCTCAAAAATTGGATGCAGCAATGGTTCGACTCCAGAACTGCAGTCTTTTAAGCGAGAGGGATTGGAAAATTACCCACTCTTTGGAGAAGTGTAGTGGAACAAAATGGAGTTTATCTCCACTGATTTGACATTGTTGTTGTGAAGTAATAAATCTTTGAAAAAATGAAGACTTTTTTTCCAAACTATTAGATAGATACGTAGCTCAACACAATTTTCATAGATTCGATATGGCACACTTTGATGGCAACGAGCACCAACTAGGAGCACAGGTTGGGGGAAGGTGGGTTGTAGTTCCTGCTTAGCTTGAATATTTTCGAATACATGTTCAGCGGCCTACCGGCCGCCATTTAAAACGGTGATAGAGTGCGGATGATAGGCGGCCGACGCACACAACAACACCGTTACCTCCACGAGGATAGACTTAGCTGGACCTTTGAGGTCTTCTTGCCGTTCTCTTTGGTAACAGCGAGCTTCACGCCGCATGGAAAGAGGGAACAGAGAATACGTGGTTATTAGCAGAATAAGTCGACAAGGAATGACGTTGAGCTGGAGACGACGGGTGACAGGCTGGCGACGGCTGGAACTCCCTATAATTGTGCTCTTCCAAAAATTTCGAATAACCGGACATATTCGAATAGCGACGATTTTCGAGCATTCGAAATCCAATAACATTCGAAAATCGCGTTTTTCGAGCATTCGAATCCGATTATTCGAAATCGAATGTTCGAATATTAATTGGGGTGCTTTGGGAGGGAAGATAATTTCATCAATGCAAACACAGGGTGTCTCAAAATGTACACACTGTTTGAAAGTGATAACGTTGTTCACGGTAAGGGTACTGAAGAAGTTAAGGGCTCGTACAAAAGCTTAGGAAAATAGAAATTTTCAGCCTCATGGGCGTTGTGGATTGCGCCATGCACTCGCCTGAAATCTTCCATTTCGCACTCGATTGACTGAGTTTTACTTAAACACTTGCTGTAATTTCTCCTTAAAGGAAACGTATTGTTTGATTTGTGCTTCTCCTAATATTTAAAATTAAAAAAAACACTATGGGCTGTGAAAAATGCAGGTACTAATTGAAAAGTTCCCACATTGCTTCTCGTGAAGCTTTCGGAGCTGTTTGAGATTCGTATTGAAGCACAGAGCGCGTGTAGATCAGTCGGAGGAGGCGCCAACTGTCGCCTGCACCCATGTTCCTGGATCGGATTTTCCGCCTAGGCCAAGCAAGCCTTCCATCCCTCCGGGGTCGGTGAATTGGTACCAGACTTGTTTGGGAAGGATAAAGCGCTGACTTGATCATCGGCTGGCCACTGCAAGTCATTGTATGGCCAAATACGCATTCACAACGCCTCCACTATATACCGTAGAAGTAGAATGCGTGGCGCATCCCGAAAGGGATTCAGTAACGCCGACCTTAATCCTTTTTTATTAAAGAGCAACGAGATTTCTGTGGGGTGCAAATAGTCAAGATTGCGCCATACCACCGCAACCTTGCATTTCAGAGTCGATTGATTGTGCATGGGTGACGCGAATGGGTGGTGTTTTGGAGAAGTAGTCGCTGAATCGCTTCCGCACTCCGACGATGTTTTCCATTTTCCAATAGCACTTCAGGATAAACTTCTTGGCGGCAATGTCCGTCCCTCCTCGTGGTGCCACTGGAAACTGCTCGCTTTGTGAGCTACGCTAAGCACGAACACTCGAATGCAGGTGTCAGGCCGGCCTACGAAGACCCATGCCATTTCACATGGTGTATGAATAGTCATGTTTTTCGAGATTGTGCTACGGCGTCCGCGGGAGCCGACGCGCACTCGCAGAGCCCGGCGAGTGTGGAAAGTATGCGAGGGTCCCTGATGCGAGGACGGCATCGAGGGCAACTGAGCTAGTCCGAAAGTCCCGTAACGTAAGCAGGACCCGCGCTCGTGCGAGTTGGTTGAAGCACTGGAGCGTAGAAGAGTTGATCTCACGAGGGAGGTCAGCGAACTCGGTTCGGAGATTTTGAACGAGACCTATGTGGTCTTGTAGGACATCGGACGAGAATCACAAAACTGTGTTTCGTTTTTGCTAAATGCCCCTGGGTGCTCCAAAAATGGCAAAAATTTGTATCACTTCAGGGCGGGCTGATAAGGCAAAAGTGAGACCTGGAATGGCCATGTCGTGCTCAGAACTTAACTTACAAGAGAATTGGAACTCAAATTAAAGTTTGTTCACAGTGATATGATAATTTATGACGTTTCGTAGACGAAGCTGCAGTGTACATTCAAGTGATTCATTTGCTGCGGTGGTGTCAGCGATTGGATGACAGAGTGGATAGCGCGACGGACTTACGGGATTGGGTTGAGGGTTCGATTCCGGGGTGTGTATGCGATTTGCTCGTACTGCCGTTTTCGCTAACAAAGAGTACATTTTGGCTTCGGTAGGTTACCGCATTATTGGCTAGTGGTGAATAAGGGTGACGAAGCCATGACTATTACTATTGACTACTACAACATTGAAGGATGTGCCTTACGCGAAATGGACTCTGTCAAGGATTTGGGGGTTTCTTATAACAATACCCTAGACTTTGGAAGGCATATAGATGCTATATGTAATACGGCTATGCTACGAACATATAACATCTTTAAGGCATTAGTTACTAGGAATAAATTTGTTCTCCTTAGGGTGTACAAGACTTATATACGTTCCCTTGTTGAATCAAGTGTGTCTGTATTTACTCCGTATAAGAAAAAGGGCATCTATACTATAGAGAAAGTACAGAAAACTTCACCAGGGAGCTTCTTCTTAGAATAGGAAGTTTCGTATATTCACGTGTACCGAAGGCATCAATCAAAAATAAGGATTACCATCCCTAGATTCTCGCCGCAATGTTTTTGACATCTGTCTTGTACACAAGTTGTTATACTTTGCCACCGGTTCTGGGCCTTGTAGATTCTTTAAGATGAACACTTCGCACACAAGAGGCGGCTCCACTAAGCTACAGCTACCTCGGCCAAGAACCAATTTACGAGCAATGTCTCTCACTTATAGGGCAAGTAGTTTATACCTAAAATTCTCTAAGCACCTTCAGTTTCCCCTCACACCGAGACAATTCAGAAGCCGAGTTGAAAGTTTGTTGCTCAGATCTGAAATTGGTTCGCTGGACGGCTGGAGTCACGCGCAAGGACCACATCCGAAATGATACTATTCGGCAGAAGTTCGGTGTCGTGCCGATGGCGGACAAGATGCGCGAAGCTCGCTTGGTACAGCCACGTTCTGCGTGGGGAAGAAGACAGCGTCCACATGATAGGCCTTGAGTAGGAAGTGTCAGGAAAGCGGCCTAGAGGACGTTCTAAGCAGCGTTGGTCCGATACGTTACACATGGACATGAAAGTAACTGGCGTCCACCCTGATGAAGCGCAGGATCGAGAAAGGTGGCGTCACGACATCAGAAGAGCGGAGCCCGCTACGAAGCGGGACAAACGCTGAAGAAGAAGAAGACTTCAGGATAAACTTCTTCTCCTCGAAGGAAAGCCTAGAGCCGGGTATGACAAGGGTTCATTTAATACACTACTTTAAGGTGGATCTAAGCAGTAGCATAAGGCAAGCTTGTATAGTGTTTCGTGGTGAAGTAATGGATTTTCCAGTGATAATGTTTATTTGTACCAGGCTGTCCAATAATTCTTGTCCGAAAATTTCACCATTTTTAATTTTTTTCAACTTTATTGAAAAACAAGTCTAATCAACAATATAATCACCACAATTATCCACAATAGTGGCCCATCGATTGGGCAGGTCGTCGATGCCCTTCGCCCAGATCTCCGGGGGCTGCGACTCGAAGAAGTCCGCGATGTCGGATTTGAGGTTGTCGTAGTTGGTGAATTTTCTTCCGGCCAAATAGTGCTTCAGCGGGCAGAACAAGTGGTAGTCGGAGGGGGCGAGGTCCGGGGAATACGGCAGATGGGCAACCGTTTCCCAGCCGAGCGTCGCCAACTACTGCTGGGTCTCCTTCGGAGGAGGGACTGGCAGACGGAAACGCGGCTCTGCTTGTTGGCGTCCGCCATACGGTGGAGGGGGGGGGGGGGGGGCAACGGGCCAGAACTTTGTGGTAGCCGAGTAAGTTGAGTCGATTGTGGATGGTGGACTTGCTGCAGCCGAGCGTCGTCGCCAGTTCACGGGTGGTGGCTTCCGGCTTCTCCTTGATACAGCGACGGACTTCGTCATCATCCACCATAGAAGGCCTCCCGCTGTGCTCCCTGTCCTCGAGGTTCATGTCGCCGCTTTCGAAACGATTGAACCAGCGCCTGACTGTGCGTTGGGACACTGCATCCTCCTTGCACGCTCTGCAGATGTTGGCGACCGCGGTGCCCGTGTCGTTGCCCAGCAGCCACTCGTAGTACAGAACGTACGAATTCGACCTTGGTCCATTTTAGCTTGTACTGGTAGCTAGACGCGGCGACTGCGCCTTATATACCCTTAGC
Organism: Heligmosomoides polygyrus polygyrus; assembly: GCA_947396885.1. NCBI lineage: Eukaryota > Metazoa > Nematoda > Chromadorea > Rhabditida > Heligmosomidae > Heligmosomoides > Heligmosomoides polygyrus. The sequence goes on along the minus strand of CANDYH010000623.1, from coordinate 21,806 downwards.
GTGGAACTCTGGAGAACTTCTAGAAGGTTTTTACATTTGCCTGATATTATAACACTTCTAAGGAAAATTATAGAATTTTGAAAATTTTCGGACAGGAATTATTGGACAGCCTGGTACATTCAATTGAGTTGGAAATGTAAGGTTTCAGACTAGAGCATGGCGCGATCTTGACCATTTGCATGTCACAAAATTTCCGCTATCCTGTGTTTAAATATGAGTCTTAAACTGTTCCAAATGTTTCACTAACAGCATCTTAGAGCCTTTAAAATATTTAGCACTTGCTTTTTCTAGGATACCCTCCATTTTCGCAAGCCGCAGTGTGCTTTTAAATTTTAAACTAAAAACACAAATCAATCAACATGGCTCACATAAGGAAAATTAAAGCCTTTAAGTAAAACTCAATCAATCGAATGTAAAATGGGAGAATTCAGACGAGTGCATGGCGCAGTAGACACCGTTCATATGTCAGTAAATTTCCATTTTTTGGGCTTTCATGTTTTCCCATAACCTCTTCAGTACCTTCATTGTGAGCAAAATTATCACCTTTCAAACGGTGCATACTTTTTTGAGACACCCTGTATATTGATGACAAGCGCACCCACCCGTACGTGGGCTTCGGCCTCGCTCGCGTCGCTCGGTGTACGACTTTCGTTTCGCTAATACAGAGTGCTCCAAAATACCGTGATGGTTTTTTAATTATGACTACGAATCAACCGACAAGTTTACAAAACAATGCATAAATAACTACAACATAGACACTAGGCAACTTTATATTCGGCCGCATTCGAATATTCTCCCTTGGCGCGAATACAGATGTCGAAACGTTTGGAGAAGGTGGCGATGGGCTGCAGATCATCTTGAGACAGTCGTTCCCACTTCCGGCACAGAGATTCCTTGGCATCTAGGGTGTGGTGGCGCTTGGCAGAGACCCTTGCGTTCAAAATGGACCACGCGTTGTAGTCCACATTGCTGAAGTGCCACTGGGACTAGAAAAGTGCCGCGGCCTCAAAGTCGGTACCCATATTGATTTATTTTTACTCCTTCGTCTATAAAACCAGATGATCTTTCCATTGATGTATATTCCTCCTCAACCATGAGCTCGTGCGAATTTTGACGGTGTTCGGCGATTGCAGAGGTGGCTGGAACCTTCTCTGATCAGATACTGCCGTTTTGGTGGTCGAGAGCCTACTCCACGGTGAATAGCTTCTCGTCCATGAAAGGCGTTCGCTCCCACGCGCTACGTGCGTCCCGCAGCTTCAGCTGTCGGCACCAATGGATCCGTTCGCGCTTATTCCTATTCATTGGAGAACATTGGATTTGTATTCTTCGCCTTTCGATGACTTTGGTCTGCGGTTTATTGACAGTGGGATTTCTTCCCTGTACTGAACGATTACCTTCAAGGCATTTTTCCTAACGATGAACCTCCAAAGTCACAATGCTATGCTTTGACATCTTGAGAAAAACAGTAACTGGGACAACATAGAGCTTGGAAATTATAACGCGGGCAGAAAGATACGCAAAAAAATGGCGTTACTGCCGCCATGCTGCAGAATATACTCGCTTGGAAGAATGTCAAAAATTCATCGCGTGGTTTTGTAACACCCTGTTTCACCCACACTGGGACAAATTGTATCGAGCAATCCAATCCATGAAGTTCTTTTAGATTTGGCTATCGTTATAACATTGCAGCAAACAGTTCGTTCGAACCCTTGTGAACGTTACAAAATTCAAATTTTAGGCAAATAGATTTCCCAATGTGATTGTAACTGGTATTCCGCCTGTACCTTTCAAACTCTCCACAGCTCCAGTGGCAGTCCCAGAAGCTTGCGCCGCTGTTTTCAGCGCAGAAAATGAACGCTCTGCATTTCTGACGATAGACAGTAAAACATTATGCTTAAACTGGGCCACATCATTAGATCCCTACCATAAATGGCAGCTTCATCATTTCCCCTCTTTTTGCTTTCCTTTATACTGTACCAGACGCTCAACGGCGTGTTCAAATGTCTGGTTGGAGACTTCGTCTCAAACCCGGAGAATATAACACCTTGACCGTCTTCTTATCCTCTTTAGGCCTTCTCTCATTCATTAGAGTAAAAAACTGGTTTTGCTATATAGAATGGTATAGCGGAGTACGGTGGGAACAAAATCTTCAAAACTGCTCCTACAGGGTCTCACCCCCTATTGCACATACGCGATTCATTCTTCCGGAGTGCTTAATCTGCAGAAACATAAATGAAACCAATTGCTATTGGAAGGCCGGTCGATACCGTTCACAGTTCAACGGGAATACAATTACTCCGATTCCTTTGCTCATTCTCCCTACCCCCCCCCCCCCTCCCCCCCCACCCACTCCACCAATACCCCATTACCCATGTGCCAGCAGAAAGCGGAAGTGAGAATCAAGTACGCGCACACTCGTTATTGCACGAATCCTTTGAAAAGTCATCTGAAAATCTCACGAATGCCGTGCAAAGTCTTATCTTTGGCACGTCTTCTGGATCCGGATGTACATTGGATAACGTTTATGACACATTTGCTGCGTCCTGAGGCATCTGTCACGACGTCTGCGACACGTCTTTTGCCTCCCTACACACATGGCACGACGTCTGTAGCACGTCTTCTGACGCCACGTTGGACGACACTGAGAGAAAATACTGGTCCCTTCATTGGCCCGTTTCACTGACCCCTTCACTACTCTCCTTTCTGGTCCCCCTCTAATGGTTCTATTACTGGACCCTTTACTGAACCCCCTTAACTGGCGTTCCCTTTATTGGTTCCCTCACTGATCCCCTTGACTGGACCTTCACTGGTACCCCATTTATAGGTCCCCTTCACCGCTCCCCATTACTGGTGCCACCTTCACTGGTTCGCCTTTATTGGTGCACCCTTCACAGGTCCTCAACCCCACCTTCACTGGACCTCCTCCCCTCCTTCACTGGTCCCACCCTCGTTGGTCCCCCCTTTACTGGTCCCTCTTCAGTGATCCCCCATATTGTCAACCGTTTTCCGGTTCACCCTTCGCTGGTCCCCCCTCTTCGTCGGTCCCTATTACTGCTCCCACCTTTACTGGACCTCGAACTGGTCCTCCCTTCACTGTGACTTTATCTTTCACCGGTCCCCATTACTGGATCCATCCTCACCGGTCCCCCTTCACCGGTCCCCATTGCTGGTCCGATCCTCACTGGTACTCCCTTTGCTGGTCCCTTTTCACTGGTTCCCCTTTATTGGTCAACCCTTTACCGGTCTCTCCTTACTGGACCACCATCCTTTACCGCTCCCCCATTACTGGTCCCACCTTAACACGTCGTCTGAATCCGGACACGTCGTCTGAATCCGGACAGCTACAACTACAACACTACTACTACTCCCTATACCCACATTTCCTCCAACACACTCCTCCCGCAATCCTGTGCAAACCAACACACACACAGACAAACCGCCGTTTTATATATAGTAGGATAGGGTAGTAGGATATTCGCGCCACGGTGAACAATCTTTTTCGAAACGTCCTACCCTCATTTAAAATTAACATTAATAAGACCGTTAAGACTTGCCGCTAATGCATAACCCTTACCGCTTATAATCCCAAATGTGTTATCATGTTGGTTTCCACATACTGAGTACTGACCACCCGCAGCGATAAAAGAAACCCACCCCTAGTCACGGGCCGCGGATGTTGGAAAAGTGTCTGGAGATTCAGGTGACTTCTCGCAGACGTCGCCTAACCTACGCATGAGTTCAGGAGATCCCTTCCACCCCTTCACTGCATTTCCTAGAGAGCACAACCGCGGCTGCATAATGTGATGCAGTCTAATGTTTCGATAAACTTTAGCGGTAGGAGGGAAGGGGAACGTAAGCATAATGGAAAGAAACAACAGAGTAGGTTCCCTCCAACTAGGGTTGTGCCGCAAACTTTATTACAAGAAATATGACTAGGACCAATTATGCAAAGAAGATAGGCAACAGTGCGTAGAGTTCACTCTGTTAGGAATGCTGCACTGTACGTTGCGCAAGCGCGCTCCACCGCGAGTAGTTGAGCAGATCCTTTGCAAGGGGGGGGGGTGTTTTTGAAGGCGACCACCACGTGGGCATTCGATCGATGTCTTGTATGTCCGTGATGGCACTGCTGTCAGGTAGAGCAGCAGGGGAATGTGGCGTTGCTTCATCCGAGGAAGGTGTGGGTTCGGTTCTCCTGCGTTGCGGGATCTTTGCATTTCAATTGAGTGGTTGAGAATTGAGAGGTGTTTGACGTCTACATATTTCGTTGGCGTTTTCTGGGCTGTATGCGTTTCTGCGCTCGAAGAGTGCAGAACCCATTTGCGGACTTTCCCTGAACGACGAAGGCAGTTTCCGACTAGCAGCTCGGACTAGCAACTCACACATCCTGGCCATCCCCAGCCTGGTTCTGCGCTCGAAGAACATACGGCCCCTGAGTGCTCGATGAGGACGCACATTTTTCTGATTGCAGCGTAAATTATTTTCTCTTGGGATGCTTGAAGCAGGAAAGACATTATTTCGTTGGATCGCAGATTTCACAGCAATTGAACGTTCGAACGGAGTTTCGAGCAATCGAATTTAAACATTCCAAAACGAGCGTTTCGAGCATTCGAATTCGAATACATTCGAAAATCGCGATTTTTCGAGCATTCGAATTCGAACAGATTTGTTTTTATTCATTCGGGTAGAACTATAGGCGACCCCCACGGTGTCCGCAGCGGCGTTATATGCACCCTTTTCCACCCGTCCTTACTTTGACCTGCCTTGGCGAGTTGCCACCTGCCTACGTGGGCAGTCATCCGGTTTCTACTAGCCGACTACTCTAGATCATTCAGCTGTCACAACTCCCCTGGAAGTAAAATAAACACAGCTAAATAATGTTCCACTTCTTAAACCTAACTTGCAACCAAACTCATTAAAACTACAACGGTGAACAATCAAACTAAGAAAAGTCGTTACTTCATATCGTCGTACTGGTCTTCTAGTCCTTATAGAACGTCGCAGCTGTAGTGGTCTGTCAGCATAGTGTTATTGATTGGCTGAACCTGCGGTCGTTGAACAGCAGGTCCGATCTTCCATGCGTCGTCCAATTCAGGAACATTGAGCAACGTTCAAAAGTGCAGAGTCTTCTTCCTGACAAGTTCGCTCTTCAGCGCAACGGCGCTTCTGATTTTCGTGCTTGCGAATTGATCTTCCGTCAATTTCGACCTCATATTTGACCGCACCTAGGCGTTTCTCTTCCTTGCCTTTCACTCACACGAATCGTGGGGCCTTCCATCTTTACACATATATTAGGTTGGTGCATAAGTTCTCGGAAATTTGGGCCATGAAATATTCACAACATACGAACAAAATATCAAATCATTTGAAGTAACCACCCTTTACATCAATTGTCTTTCGCCAACGTGCTGGTAAGTCATGGATGCATTTTCTCCAAAACGTGGCCAGTTGTGACTCGAAAAATGTGAGCAGTGCCTCCTTGACATCCTCTCGGTTCCTAAATTGCTGGCCGTCCAAATAGCGTTGAAGGCTTGAAAACAAATGATAATCAGAAGGAGCGAGATTTGGTGAGTAAGGTGGATGTGGAAGAACGGTCCATCCATAGTCCGCCAACTCTGCCACCGTCGCTCTAGCAATATGCGGTCTAGCGTTGTCGTGTTGAAAATACACCTTCACTTGCTCTCCTCGTGTGGTTTGAAGGTGGGCTCTCAACTTCCTCAGTTTGTTGACGTAAACCTCTGCCGTCACTGTTATCCTTTCGTCCAGCAGCTCCCAGTATTCTACGCCAGGAACGCTCCACCAAATGCATAGCATCACCTTTTTCACGTGAAGGTCGGGTTTTGGAACGTCTTGTGCTTCTCCATTTGCGTCAACCCACTGTGCACGACGGTGATAATTAGAGTAGAGTGTCCACTTCTCATCCCCGATGACAAGTTTGTCCAGCCATCCGTGGGTACGTCTGAGGGTAAGGAGAGACAGAGCGACATCGGCTCTGAGATCCATGTCATGTTGTGTCAAGTCGTGAGGTACCCAGCGACTCAATTTTTGCACCTTGCCAATCGACTTCAATCCTCGAACGACTGTTGGGTGACTAACACCAAGAGTGCTTGATAGTTCGCCAGTGGTTTGGTATGGGTCCGCTTCCACTCTACTTCGGAGGCCATCCAAATCCAGTGTCATCGAGCGCCCCCGTTCATTACTTTCAACGGAGAATGCACCAACTGCAAACTTCGAGAACCACTGGTACACAGTACTTCGAGCAGGAGCACTCTCGTTGTAAACATCCTTCAGGCGGCTATACGATTCGTTGGCATTGAGGCCAGATTGATGCAGGAATAACATGACGTGCCGAATATGCGTCTCAGTTGGGATGAATTGCATAGCCATAATAGCTGACGTTAACAGCGCAGAAGTAAATGTTAGGAATAGTTTCGTAGCCCTTTCCTTTCTCTATCTACCGATTATTTCCGATTATTTACGCGTTGATACATGTGAGAAATTTGGCGGGAAAATGCGCTTTCAATTCAGGATGGACCAAAATGTCCGAGAATGTTAATGTTATGCACCAACCTAATACGTATGACCTGCAGCGAACTTTTTGCAGCACACCATGTCTCTTGTCAAACTGGCGTTTCATCTTAGCTCGTCTCTCCCTTGCGAGTAGGTCATCTGATTCCTCCTCGATAAGAATCAGCAAGCTTAAGCACGCCATTAGCTTTCTCTACAGAAATTTTCCTGCCAGAGTTATTTTGTCCAGGCACGCGTTTGGTGTAGCCATCTACGCTTGTAGCATCACATCCAGTGCCTCTTGTGTTGGCCTCTCCTCCTCTTTGAGGTTTTTGATGTCTCGTTTAAGCGTATCAACAAAGCGCTCCGCTTGTTCATTCAACTGGGGATTTTAGTGGCAGTCTTAATATGCTCATTCCCTCCTTCCTTGTATATCCTTTTGTTACGACACGAACTGTTTACCATTATCGCCAACCATTGTTCGCGGCTATCCATACCTTTCAAACATTTTTCATGGCATTCACGGTTTGTCCTGCAGAGATATTTGCCGACTCGAGCCTCTGTGTCCATTTGCTGAACGCATCTACAACCGTCGTGTAGTAGATACCATGAATTGGTAAAGCAAAATCTATATGGAACCTCTGACAAACATGAGTGGGCGCTGTCCATGTCTCTAGTGGTATTTTAACAAGATTTTCGCCTTTTCGTAGCACTTTTTACACATGCGTGCCATATCATCACAGTCCTTTTCAACCTTGGGCCGGTGCATATGACTTCGAGCCAACTTCTTCATTCAATCCCAGGATGACCAACATGCAGTTCCTTTAAAACGCCTTCCTGCGACTTTGAAGGAAACATATCTCTTCCTCCTGGCATATGACACTTCCCTACTACGAACAATGTCTCTTCTGTTGTGAAAAGGTGCCTACTTCGTCCACCTCTGACTATCATCCACTTTACACACCTCTCAGAATCTTTCTCAACAACGTATCTAGCTCCGTATGAGTTACTGGCAGCTTTCTGATGCAGTCTTGCAACACTGAGCTCTCCTTCAATTGTTGCCATCACCACATCTTTATTAGCAGCTCAATGTGTCTGCATCAGTCTCAAACCATCTGCTGCTCCAACCTTCTTCGTTTTGACATACTCAATCTCAATATCATGACCAAACGCTCTTGTAGCCCATCCAACTAGACGATTATCGGAGTAGAATGGAACTCCTTGTCACAAAAATGGCTAACGACGGTTGTAATCTGTCAACAACAGAAAGTCCCTGCCATACACATACTTATAAAACTTCCTCACTGCGAATACTGGTACCAGCGCCTCTTTCTTAAACTGAGCGTAGTTTTCCACGCACTCGCCAAACGCGCTTGAAACATGTGCTATTGGCTTTTGTGAACCGTCGGTGTCAATCAGAAATAATGCATCCGATATCCTAGGCGCACGCTTCAGTTGCAACCATTACCTTCTACTAAGTCATAGCAACTGCATAGTGAGATGAGCCATGTTCGCCTCATGGTGCCAGCTTCAGCTTTTCCAATGCTTGGGACTTCCATTCCCACTTCACAAGAACTTCCATCCTTACTTCAAGTCCTTTTTCATGAAGACATCTAACGATCCTCAAAGCTCTTTGATCGTTGGCATGAATGCTGGGTAGTAGGCAACCATGTGAGGAAATCTCTAACAATAAATTGAGCAACATTCTTTGGCTGCGGCATACTCTTTATCGCTTGTACCTTTTCACAATTCGGCCTTCTACCATCCATGTCTACTACAAAATCTAGGCACGAAATCTCTGGCTTTGAGAAGGCACATTTCACCAGTTGAACCCTATAGCATACTCGGCTTCTCTTTCAAACAACGCTAGCAGGTTTTTTGTGTTCATGTAGCGTTCTTCCACAGACCAATATGTCATTGGAGTATGACGTCTAACCTATCTCTTAAACCAGAGACCATCTTGTTCGTTATCTGCTGGGAAATTCCAGGTACATTCTTTTTTATTCCAAACGATAAGCGATTGTTCTGAAACAACCCTCTATGAGGTCTATCTGTGAAAACATGATCTCACCATTCAAAGACGCAAATACAACCTCTGGCATCGGCGATAGATAATCAAACGACTGCAGCGGTTGTTCAGACCAGTTGATAAGACTGCGCATACTCTCAAATCCCCATTCCGCTTCTTCGCATACACGAGCAGCATACCCACTGGCTCACTAGCGTAATCATACCCATTGCCACAAGCAGGTCGATTTCTCTATCAACAGCTTCAAGAACATGCGACTGGACTGGACCTTCGAAACAAGAGACGCGCACCATCAGCAAGCTGAAAAATCAGCTTTCTTCTCTGTGCATTGCCCTCGACCTTCATCAGGCACTTCTGGATAGGTGTTCTTCAAATTGTTTAACAACGAGGACGTTTGCAGGAAGATGGGCACTTGAACGTTGGGGCGAGCAAGAAGTCTACAAGGTGATCGTTTTCCACATACAAGCGTGTGGAATTCACGTCTAGCTGCCGCACTCGAAATCTTGACTGTGCGCTTGTGTCGTTTTGAATTCTGCTTTACTTTACTGTTGTCACTGCCACGACTGCTTCTCGGTCCAGTTCTCTTTTGCTTGGAATCTCTCCGCAGCTGCGCGACTTCACAGAATTTCTCCTTGTGCCTTTCCTTCTTACAGTTCTTAAAGGACCACAACCACTACGTGCCCATAGTGGTTCGCTTCCAACAATCCCAACACTAAATTGCTGCTTTCTTTCCTTCCTTGGCTACCATCCCATGGAAGAAGGGACCTGGAGGTGGGACCAGTACGGGGAACCAACAAAAAGGGAGTCGTAAGGGAATTCATGCGGGGAACAAGGAATCTGCTATATGCATAGCTCCTTTACTCTCAACACAACGGCGACTGCGCGCGTTTCTGAGCTTCTGGTTTCGGAATCCGATGTCTGTCGTGAGCATGGGAGGACCACTAATGAATGGTAAGTGGTGGTGGAAAAGGGCAGTAAGGGAGCCTCCAGGGTGGACTAATAGAGCGAAATATGAAGGAAAGTAACAACCTGGAGGAGAATCCAGGACGGGGAAACCAGCACGAAGAGACCAGTAGGGGCAATAGTGTAAACAAAGAAGTGTGCCAGGAGTTGGGACCAGGGAGGTGGGGACTAAAGAGAAGGAGGGAAGACCAGTAAATGCGGACCAGCAGTTAGATCCAGAAAAAAGATAGGAATGAGGAGGAACCTGCCTTCAGAAGACATGTGAACGGTATCTGGAAGTGCTAGTGTTGAGCATGAGAACGGTTGTGGAGGAGCAACCTGATGGACAGAAGTACTGCGCAACACAAACCAATGACGTTACTGAACGGTCCGCAGAGAATGTCTATGATGAAGGTACCGAAGTGATGAACGGGCTTACTTAGATCTAACCAGATCCTCCTGATGTCGCGTCATATCGACGTGGCCATTTTCGATATCCACGGACACCATGGTCAGTCGATATGGAGGAGGGTCGTTGAGCGGTCGGTGGCGGATCGCGGCTCTTCCACCGCCGCTACAGGAGAGCACTGGGAGACAGGAGCAGTTCCTGCACGAGCACCTTGGACGCACTACACCCTGGAGTCCCTTCCCTAGACGAGTTGTGCGCTCGAAGAGCGCACAACCCATCTCCGATGTCTCCCTCAGCGACGAAAGCAGTCTCGGCACGGATTGATGTGCAAGTTTGCGTGGTACTCCAGCAGGAGCTGGCATATTGCCAGCGGAGCAAGTGGTTAGTTCTAATGGCTATCGTGATGAACGGCTTGATGCCGATAAAGTACACACCAAATCCTAGATGTTAGCGAAATTATGTTTTACAAAAACTACTTTCCATAGGTCAGTGATGCTACAAAGTCGCGCGAAGCGCGCAAGTGCGAGACACGCCGTTAGGCGTGTCGGAGCACTTGTACAGTTAACAATATCAATCGCCGAACCATTATCGACCAATAATATGGACGGTTGTCTGGAGATGGGCGTTTGATGCTCGTTAATCGCTTAACCCATTGACGACCGCGCGGCCCAATTTCGGCCCGCAGTTATTCTGTCGCGTGGGACCGCGCGGCCCAATTTTAGCCGGCGGTTGAAAAAATGTTCGCTGCGGCGCAGTTCCTCGATTTTTCATAGTTTACTAGTATTCATTAGATTCGTTGGATCCTACCAATGCTACCTGCACAGTGGTCCGAGAATCATTTACTTCTAACGAAAGCTTTGAAAAAATCAGCACAACACACTATTCAAACCTCAAATAAATAGATACTACTCACGAACAGCTACGTATATCTTACAAGATGGTCATGGTTAAGACATCTAGTCAAATTTCTTGCGAAAAACTTGAACCCAATTTAGAAAAAATATTGCAAACACTTGCTACATCGTGTGGTCACCTTATTTGCACGATTCGTGACGAACGTGCGCCCTTTTCTGTGCTGACCTTTTTGTAGCAGCAAATACATCTTTTACGTTTTGCTTCGAACCTGTTCCGGCCTTTTCCAATATGTGGCTCACCCATTGGAGAGGGAGCTTCATTTGGAATACCGTGAAGTAGTGAGTGCACGAGATTCGAGCCTCAAGGCGGTCCCAGCGCGCGGTCCCACGCGCCAGACACGCGATTTGCCGCGCGGTCGTCAATGGGTTAAAGCGATGGCTGCTGACTGGGCTCCGTAGCAAGCAGAGGAACGAAGCCAGTCAGTGATTAGAGTGGTCGTTAGGACGGCTCTGCGCTGGTTCATGGGCGCCCTGTACTATTATGGCAACGGGACGTCTGGCTGTTGTATGATAGAGAAGTCGTGCATCGACGTGATTGCAGTGAAAGGTGGGAATATGATAATAGGGCGGAATCTATATGCGAGGCTGCAAAGTCGCGAGAAGCACGGAAGTGCGACACACGCCGTAAGGCGTGACAGAGCACTTGTAGTTGAGAAACGGAAAAGTTATCAGGAGACAGAAATCACAATTCCCCGTACGGCGTTCAGAACCAATGTCTAGAATTGGGTAGGTTAGGTGACAGTCAAAACGTAAGGCTCATTGCTATCATTGTATTGAACGCTCGCCCAAATGAAACATTGGGCCCAAAGCTGCTCAGGGGGTATAACTTTGTATTAATGTGTTATACGCCTTTCTAAGAAGATGCAATTTCGTGCAACACAGAACATCATATAAGGTTGGCTTACAAGGTAACCACCTCGAGACGCTTTGTGCTTAACAGTGCTTCAACACCAGCTTCGCGCTAAAAGCAATCCAATCTGTTACTGTTAGTACATTTGTGTCAACGAGGTTCTTAGGTGGACAACTTTATTCAGCAGGGCCTGACGTTTCGACGTTCCGTCGTCTTCAGAGGCCAATGTCCACCGTTGAGGACATTCGCCTCTACTGGTCACAGGGTGAACACATGCCCTCAACGGTGGACATTGGCCTCTGAAGACGACGGAACGTCGAAACGTCAGGCCCTGCTGAATAAAGTTGTCCACCTAAGAACCTCGTTGACTCAAATATACTAACAGTAACAGCTTACGATGCCGAGGTTTCAAAAAGAGAGATGTTGGGGGCTACAATCCAATCTGTAATCTCGCTTTCGTAGGCCAATTCGCCCTTCCCAGCTTTCCATACGGTGGACCAACCCCTAAGTGTGCTCGATACGGTTTTCACCTAGGTGCTCCAACTAAAATAAGTTAAATGGACTTCTTATGGTTAGTTTAAAAGTGGTATAATTACAATTGGTCAAACGTGTACTTATAGTAGATAAACGGAAAATTACTGAAACGTACCCTTGAACTGTAGCCATTCTGAAAAACGGTGATTGGAATCAAGCGGCTACGTTATCGAGGGAAAAACTTACATAACCTCCGTTTTTCTGACAATACGGTAACAAAACAACGATGAATAATATGAAGTGCGCTAAGCGAAGAAGACCCTAGAACTCGGAAGTTTCACATAGGCCTCTAGCATACTTCCGAATCGCTCCAGCGACTGGTCGCGGCGACAATGTTCCGAGGGTAGCGGCGCAGTTCGTAGCTACCCACGCAACACAGTCGCAGCGACCAATCGCTGAAGCGACTCGGAGGTATGCCAGATGCCATAGGCTGCTTACAATTTTCGGAAAGCAAACGAAGGCAGAACAATGACCTGTAAAGCATCCATACATATGACGAGTGAGTTTAAGTTGACCACGAAAGCGTTTAGGAAGTATTAAAAACTGACTGAGACCTTCTCAACGAGCTAATGAGTTATCTGCCGCTTGATACAGCTGCTTTCCAATGATATTGTTCTGGCAGAAGTAATACGAATTATGCTGGTCATTTGAGGTCTATCGTAATAGGGGATGGGCGAAGTTCTGACGTCACTGAAGGTATTTAGGGCTAAATCCGTTTAGGCCATGATCACTTTCGAACAACAAGTAAATTCTGGGTAATTTCGACAGGTTCGCTCCACGTCTGGTACACGTCACTGGACGCGGACATGTTGACGTCAGTTATGCTGAACTCACGCACTTATCAAAAGTAAAACTATAGCGGACGGCCTGTCGCGGTGAACTTTCCCAGAACGTTAGTCTATAGTATTTTTTAGATTTCTTAATCAGCGTCTTGCCATATTTCCCTGCTAGCTATGATCAATTAGCCAAGCCATTCTCTTTGTCAACTCAGGAAGTAGCAAGTGGCCTTTTCTATCGGTCGCTGCCGTTGCCCCCATCGCGGAACATGAACTGGCCCTGGGTTCGATCCGCTCCTCTACTTCCCTATTGCGGACGTGCCGCGGAATATGCCCTATGTCTTGGCGGCGGCTATTCTTCCTCCGCCAGGCCGCGTACGGTCGCGTCGTATCGACGTGGCAATTTTCGATATCCACCGACACCACGGTCAGTCGATATGGAGGAGGGTCGTTGATCGGTCGGTGGCGGATCGCGGCCCTTCCACCGCTGCTACAGGAAAACCCTGGGAGACGGGAGAAGTTCTCGCACGAGCAGCTGGGACGCACCACACCCTGGAGTCCCTTCCCTTAAATCACAGGTCTGCTGAAGGTTTTTTAAAGGCTGACACCAACAGTGTCCGCCGATGCTCGAGTGGTGATTCACCCGCTCATGCCGAAGTATGTGGCCCCCCTTTAGACAAACAACCTTCCAGGTAAGCAATCAAGCTGGCTGAACGGATGTTTAGCATACTAAAGGACTTTAAAGCACGTCAACTTGAAGTTGACGAAGACGTTGTGGTTAAAAAACCGGTCAGTAATAAAAAAAAGTCGCAAGAAAGATACTGCCACCAGCGTACAGCTGGAAAAATGCGCAGGTAACGTCTGAAAATAGTATAGACGTCAGAATCCCCCAAATCTTAACCAATCAGTTGAAATGCAAAATGCAGCAGCGCAGAAGAACCGAACCTCCGACCTTTCTCGCATGAAGCAACGCCACTATCCACTGCACTCTGAGCGGCTTGCCAGCAAAGGCATCCCGGCGCACAAGACCACCAAACTCGTGGTGCACCGTATTCCATTCTGGCTTCAAGGACCCCATACTCCTTGGCTTTAACAACCTCAAGAAATGAACACATTTTTATACTAATTGAAGGATGGGATGAGTCGCTCCCCCCGTTCAGAAATACGCTTTAGACCCTTCCCTTTTGAGAGAAAATACAGGTCCCCTTATTGGTCCCTTTCACTGATCCCCATCATAATCTCCCTACTGGTCCCCCTTTAACTGGTACTTCACTGGTACCTCTTTTATTGGTCCCGTTTCACTGAACCTCCCCCTTAACTGCGTCACCGGTCTCCATTACCGATCCCGCCGTCACTGGTCCCTCCTTTACTGGTCCCTCCTCACTAGTCCCCCTTCATTGGTCAGCCCTTTACCGGTCTCTCTTCACTGGCTCCCTCCCTCTCCTTTCACCGGCTTCCATAAGGGGTGTGCGTTTAACGATCAACGATTTATAGATTTACCGGATTTAGCGGGGCAATTTTCGTTAAAAGTTTTTAATGAAATTTAACGACATTTTCCGTTATGCATTAACGACCATTTACGTACATTTTTGAAAATTTGCTTCTTCTTCATGGAGATGGATTCCGGACGAATTTTTTGGATGAGCATTCGCAGTATCGTTGCGATTCCAAGGAAACCTTACTTGAATCTGCTGTAATAGGCAGTCGATATCGCCCTCATATTTCGAGAATTATTGACATTGAGCATATCATTTGCGTGCTCCCCACTTATCTATGCCGTAGTTTTGTATTTTTGGGCTCCGTTTCTGCATTGCTACACATTAGTTTTTCATAATTGCAAGGCAGTCAGTGTTTCTTGCATAATTATACAACAAGGGGTTGAAAAGGCATAGAACACGCCAAGAGAAGGCTGCAAAGTACAAATAAAGAGAAGAAAATATGTAGGAAACGAAACAGTTGTAGGAAAATCCCTCTTTCCCGCACGTTTTCCGAAAAGCCGGACGGCATCTTCGTGCGACCCCGCTACCACTACGCCAACCGACCACATCGGGGTGGGTGGCAACAGGGCGCCATGAACTTCATGCTTACGCCTCCATATGGTTTTTTTCGACCAAAGAAGAGCATTCCGAAAAAGGTTACTATGATTTTGGACTCCCCAAATAGGAATCCACATCCTGCAAAAATTGCATCGCAAAAGCTCACCGCCACTCCAGAGGCTCTTCTTGTAAGACTGTCCATATAGAATGATATAGAATCGAAGCTACCAATATGCATATTTAATCGAACCTACCAAGCGAGTGAGGCGACCGCTCGCGAATTGCACGCGCGTGCGTGTTTGGAGCGCAATAGCTCTGTCAAGTTCTAATTGTTTCGGCTGCAACTCGTGGGTCTTGTAGGTAGCAGAACGATCTAATACTACACTAAACTATGTACAATGGTGTAGCTTAGGAAGAGCAATGTTGAAGGGGTGCGAATATGCAGGTGAGGCTTGAGTGACACGGTTTCTTTCCAACTTCACTCGACCCATGGGGAAGACCAGGAGAGCTAACAGACTACAAATGCGCAGACGAGCAGTGCACTTAAGGTGCTTAAAGATGCTCACCGCTCCCTAGCCGCCTAAACTGCCTTAGCCCCAGCTGCCATTTTAGGGCCTCTTACTCAGACATTCGCGCACCACTAACCGGCGCACAAAAGCACCACTAACGACCCGCAGGAGGCCTTGCTGCACAATAGCACCACGTGCTGCAGCGTGCAGCAGTGGCGCTATTGTGTAGCAAAACGCCACTGCTGTGGTGGGATAGTGCTGCAGCAGTGGCTCAGCAGTGGCTCTGTAGCACGCTCTGCAGCAGTGGCTCTGTAGCACCATCTCGGACATTCGGGTTCGACGAGCCGAACAGTCTCCGCCCAGCCACGCCCCCTTCAACAGAATAGCAACAGCGGTTGCCAACAGAAACAGGTGTTGCTATTCTGTTGCAATAGAAGCAATGTGTTGCTATTCTGTTGGAGGCCCGGAACACATGTTGCTATCCAGGCGCAGTGACTAGCGTGCTCCAATCGGACACGCTCGCGCCGCAAGGAAAAAATTTGGAGCTTGGCCACAACCTGTTGCTGGGTTTAGCAAGAAGAAACTGTACATTAGTGATCTCCTCGTTTCTTGTTTTAACCTCTAAGGTTGCCCCTAATCGTCGTTTTTTAGGTTTCACATATCCTTTACATCCATTTCCATTATAGAGAGTTAGTTTTGCCAGATGGCGGCTATTCTTCCTTCGCTGCGCCGCGAGCGGTCGCGTCGCGGACACGTGGCAAACGTGGAAAACGAGGTCAGCGCGGTCAGTCGATGTGGAAGGCGGCCGATGGTCGGTCGGTGGCTGCTCACTGCTCCGTGGACCCTCCCTGAGCGACGAAAGCAGTGGAAACTGCAGTGGAAAGCAGTGGAAATGTGGAAACATGGGTAGTTTGGATGGCACACACCCTGGAGTCCCTTCCCTAGCCTGATTCTGCGCTCGAAGAGCGCAGAATCCATCCGCGGACTCTCCCTGAGCGACGAAAGCAGTTTCCACATGGGTAGTTTGGATGGCGCACACCGTGGAGTCCCTTCCCTAGACTGATTCTGCGCTCGAAGAGCGGAGAATCCATCCGCGGACTCTCCCTGAGCGACGAAAGCAGTTCCCACATGGGCAGTTTGGATGGCGCACACCCTGGAGTCCCTTCCCTAGCCTGATTCTACGCTCGAAGAGCGCAGAATCCATCCGCGGACTCTCCCTGAGCGACGAAAGCAGTTTCCACATGGGTAGTTTGGATGGCGCACACCCTGGAGTCCCTTCCCTAGCCTGATTCTGCGCTCGAAGAGCGCAGAATCCATCCGCGGACTCTCCCTGAGCGACGAAAGCAGTTTCCACATGGGTAGTTTGGATGGCGCACACCGTGGAGTCCCTTCCCTAGACTGATTCTGCGCTCGAAGAGCGGAGAATCCATCCGCGGACTCTCCCTGAGCGACGAAAGCAGTTCCCACATGGGCAGTTTGGATGGCACACACCCTGGAGTCCCTTCCCTAGCCTGATTATGCGCTTGAAGAGCGCAGAATCCATCCTCGGACTCTCCCTGAGCGACAAAAGCAGTTCCCACAGGAGCAGTTTGGATGGCACACATCCTGGATGCTGCGAGAACCCCAGCTGCGCACTCCCCCTGAGCGCGCACAGCTATGAAGGAAAGATTTCGCGCTCTGTCGCAAAGATGCGTGAGAATATTGCGGCGGGTGCGTGCGTGCGATGAGCGCTCGCGGCGTAGCGAAGGAAGAATAACCGCGATCGTTTTGCCACGTGTCCCGTCATTTTTTGCCTTCTTTTCGTAGTTATTGCTATGGCCCAGGATGTTGTTGTTGGTGTTGTTGTCACACGATCAATTAACCGACTTCATTGATATCTGTCAAAGAAGTCGGTCTATTGATCGTGTGTTTCCCTATGCGGTTTCTCAAGAATCCACAAAAAAATTCGGTGACTACTAAGGCAACAGATTCTTCCTGCATCTCCTACGACACTGCAACACACACCACGACGCTTGTGCTTTATCCGCACGGCTGTGGCGGCAAGGTACACTTTTTGAAAATTCCTACTCAATTTTCATCGACTTTTCATTGAAATGTAAAGAAATTGAGGAGCAAATAGGGTCGGGGGGGGGGGGGGGGGTCACCATGTAGAACAGCCCTATTTGCTTTTTCAAACCGGAATTTTTTGCATCAACAGTGTGTTCTACCCATACAGTGAACTGAGCTAGGCCATTTATGGTGTAACTGTACATACACATGTCTTCTTACCAAGTCGTACAACTGCTGAGTAGTGGGTGACCCGCCCCCCCCCCCCCGACCCTATTTGCGCCGAAATTGAAAATATCGTTCAATGTGTGATCGTATTTTTTGAGTGCAAGTCTGAAAATAGACGAGGGGGGGGGTAGCCTGTAACACTTTTGAATCGGCGGTTTTATCCTAGTAAATACATGACGTTCCTATTAGTATATCGTGGTTTCATATCAACACCATAAGAACAATCGTAGCGGTACCGTCACGATGTTTGCAGAAGGTTGCTGGTGCCATGTCAGTTTCATACCCTACTAGCAGCTCTGTATCCAAAAGTTGAAAAAAGAGTTGCGTACGCATTTGAATTGTTAAGAAACTAGATGAAAGATTTTAACTCTTGTAGGGAAATGACAGCAACTGATACAGCACCAGGTGACCATGTTTTTCTTGTACGTTACGCGTATGTTCTTGTACTAGCGACTAAATAGCCAAAGGTGGCGACGAGTTGTCCGCTATGAATTGGACGAGTTTGCATACAGTACTCGGCCGATCGTTACGAGACCACGCGACAGCCCACCCTGTCCAAATTAACACGCGGTGCCGTAAGATAGACCGTCGTCATTCCTTCGAACATTCTTTTTCCCTCCGCGTTTCATTGTGGTTTCCAACTCCTTTCTTCAAATCATTCCGAATTGTCGGCCAGAAAGCATAATAAGCGAATGCAGCGCGAGCAATGTCGTTATGGCTAGCTCGTTCAACAGTTGAGATGGGTAAGACAGACAAGAAGAGCTCCTGTGGTACCGCAACTGCGGCCGGGGTACTGTGGGAAAACTCGACCAATTCTTGGCGGACGACTCGTCGCTACCTTGTCTATTTAGTCGCGAATCGTTCTTGTCGCGCTCGTTTATTTCTTACCTCTCCTTCCCACATCACCTGTTTTTGTTCACTTCTTCGGTTATTCGAAATTTTAAGGACCATTTTTGTTCGCTCCTTCGTTCGTTCGGAAGAAAATAATAAAGGTCACCTCCAGAAAGGACTTGCGGCGATGGCGACGCTCTTGCTAGACACACGAACTAGAGTACCTCTGGGAGTGGACACCACCGCAGACGACATCGTTCAGCCAGCGGTAAGTTACGCCGTTCTGATGGTGCTGTATTTAAAGCTCCAGTGGCCTCTGAAAAACTAATCAGCCTGGTAGAAGATTGTGCTTGCCATCCAGCGTTGTCCAAGTGGCGCCTCTACCAGTACCTGAGTGATAAGTTTCAAAAATAACTTCGTTTGTCTTTTTGAGGCAAGACAAGTGGAAAGAACCATGCCCACGATGAAATTTTTCAGGCAGCGCTTCATTATTGACTTCGGAGAAGCAAACGCTGACTTCACAATGTGTGATCTGATTAACCCGTCACCGAAAAGAACCAGGAAATTGCTGTCGCCATTGGAAGACTACACCAGCTTTCACCGAGTGGGTTTTGGAATACATTTATTGCACACTTCATTATTTTCGGTGCCTTTGCGCTGATTATTCAATTTATTTATTTAACAGTTATTCTGTTAGAGATGTGGTGATGACCGCTTTTCTTCCAATTTCGCCCACGAGATAGATTGGAGTGCTCATCATGATTCTTTTTTTTTTTCTTGAATTCGGCTTCACCACCGCTAGTGACCAATGCGTGCTTTACCCGCAATTGATTAATTTAATATATCACGCATTGGCAACTAGCGTGAATAAGGCTCACCAACTTCGCCCATGGAGATGTTGGGATAAGGATAAATGATGGATAAAAGATGAGGTTAATCAATCCCTTTTGGGATGTTTCGGCGTACTCTACTTCTACGGATGTGTGAAGGCGACCTGGGGCCGGATTCATCAACGACTAACAGCAAATTAACGGATAAGTGATAGCGATAGCGCAGCTTATCAAGAAGCGATATAGTGAAATGCTTCACCGTATCGCTTGGTAAGCTCACGCTATCAGGGATTTCGGCTGTATTTTCTCCGTTAAATTGCTGTAAGTCATTAATGAATCTCGCCCCTGAATGCGTATCTGGCCTACACTAGGACTTGTAGTGGAGTCTTTTGAAAAGCTTTCGAACTTGTTGTTTAAGCTTTAACATAATTTCGGAGAACAAGAAACGAAAAGCCGTTGCTATTTGTATGTTCATTTATCTATTTCATTGCAACCCAAGAAGCCCAATTTATTGTCTGTCTTATTTTTTTCTAAATCCAAAATTTCAAAGTTCAGTCCACCTTTGGAAAGTGGGCGCTAATAGGGTCAGGGGACTCACCATAGCACGCCGTGGCGCGCAGGCGTGGCTACAAGTAGCTACAAATGCAGTCTTAATCTCCTCGTTACTAGCTTCTAAACCGACACAGTAGTGACGAGTTTTCGGGGGCGGTGTTGGACGAGTTCTCGCTCCGTATGCAGGCGGTCGTCGTGGGACCCAAGTGCTCAATCAATCACCAAAGACTCAGCAAGCGCTTATCAACCTTCATTTCGCTGGTGGGTACTATTTGATATCACCTACGCGCAATTCTTTCGAGTAGGCTTCTGTACTGAGCAGGAATCTATGGAAGTTGCATTTTATTTCAAAAGGGAGGCGAATGATAGTAATGGGCGGTAACTACAATACGGGCGTGAGAATTATGTAGAAGTATTAGCAAACCTCTAATTTCCTAAAGGACACGGTCAAGGATGGCCCGCAAGTTCGAGTCTTCAAATGTTTGCGCCGTTGTGATAGGCATGAGCTCTTTTCGCTTCCACTAGAGAAGTGTATGTGGCTCACACGATATGTTATATTTGCTTTGAGGAACTATGCCTTACACCTGTCCACATTGTTCATTGATGAAGGAAATTCAATTTAAGCGGAGTCTGCAGTAGATGATTGAACGATTTTCTTAGTCTGCTATAACGAACTATGGCACTACCTTGGGGGGGGGGCACCTTATAAAAAGTGTCACTAACACGAAAAAAGAAACGATGGCACACTTATAATAAGGAAAACAAACCAAAAATGCTATAGCTCTGTTACGCTCACGCGAAGGAGAGTACAGATTTCCCGTTTCCGCTGCAGTCCAAAAACAACAAAAGAACATAAAATATGGATCTATTGTGTTGAAAGTGTTTGAGAGAAAATTGAAAGGGAAAATATGGATCTATTGTGTCGAGAGTGTCTGAGAGATAATTGAAAGGGAAATTTCCGAACGAGGTTTCCTTCACATTCACCCTCTCCCCCTCTCCTCCTGCAGAGTTGGAAATTATGTTCAGCTAAATGTATAGAAGATCACTTACTAGTGTTCTTACGACGTAAATATCCACAGCCTGTTTCTTGTTTTTGTTGTGCTACAGCCCTTCACGTTATGTGACTATGTGACCCCGCTGCTTTGTGCGTCAGTGCTCTGATAACACAGTGAGAGGGGACTTTAATCGTTTAGACAATAACAAAAACCTTGAAACTGAGTTATTGAAGTAAATGAAGTTATCCGGAGTCTCTGTTTTCGCTGTTTAGATGGCTTCTAAGGTGTTTGAAAAGACCAGCGGCAAATACGATGAGGCCATTGAAGAGGGCTCAAGAGGAGGTGAATACGCTGCTATTTCTCGCTTCTAGTTGCCTAAGTAATTTGAGCTTTTAGGTTCGACTGCCGAAAACCGCAAACATGCGCTCCGAAGCGAGCAAGATACACGAAAAAGAAAGGAAAACGAGGTGATTTTAAAATTTCAGTGTTATAACATTCTTCGTCTTTAACTTGTTCTTTAGCCCCTGGCTGAGTTCAACCATGAGAACGTCATTCCAATGATTAGTGTAAGAATCTGAAGCCAACGAAAGCAGATGAGATGCGGTGCCGAAGGCGATTAATGACGTAAAACAAGAAATTGTAAGCTAACAGAATTCAGTGCAACGAGAGCCTCAATTTCGATTCGCTTGCGATTATCAGATCAGCTGTCGCGAGGAGATCAGTGTGCTTCAACGTGAGATCGAACGCCTTTATAAAAGGGATTTCGGTCTCCTCTTCGAATTCAGCGTGAGGTTGAAAGTCACAGGAACTTATTACGGTTC
>CANDYH010000622.1:0-14873 GCA_947396885.1 Heligmosomoides polygyrus polygyrus | reverse complement strand
ACATAGAGTTGACGTAGACAGCTGGAGCAGTTTTTTGTGTTGCCGATCAGACCATGGGTTTTATTTTCTTGTTTTTGCCATTCCTTATAAAATTTTCATGTATTTTGATGCCGTCAAATGACTAGAGGAGGATCACCATATGAAGTTCTTCAATGAAGGATCTATGCCTTAAAATAACCTGACATAAACATTAGCAGAGACAACACGTAAGCGAAAAGAACAGTCAGCAGGAAAAGCTTGAAGGCGAACTTGACATAGCTACTACCTTCGCCGACAGAAAAACGGTAGGTCTCAACTCGTCCAATCTATTCGCGCACTGTGCGCGATGTGCTGCGGAGTTCGTACGTTGATGAAACGTCTGCCTCCTCTCCCCTTAGCTCCTTTTATACCTCCGTCGCTGCGCGACTCGATGCCATGTATAGAGGCCAAATTGATTGATCGCGTCGCGCGACGCGCGTCGCGAGGCGTCGCCTTCACTGGGCTGGCATAGTTCACTCAGTTCTGCAGACAGACACTTTTGCAGAATTCACTGCAACTCAGCTAGTTCAGTGATTTTTCCTCGTTTTCTCGACCGTCTCGGAACTCTCAAAAAAAGAAATGCGAGAATGAACGAATGCGCGAAAAAAAAGCACCGCTATGAAAACACTTTCAAAGCAAGGTTTTAAAATGGCATATTCCTGTGTCGGACATATCATCACTACCCCCTTTGACTTGTTCGGCAGAGAAGTGTTGGTCTCCGTGCCAGCGGAGGAACTCACAAGAAAAGAAAAGGCCCGGACGAGCGCAGGCACGGAAAAACCCCGCTAGAAAAACATCACGTCATCAAAAACAAAACAAAACAACGAGTAAAAGCATCACAACATCAAAAAAACATCAGCAATCTTGAAATCAGCATATATAAAGCCATAGGGCATACAGCAGTGGCATCGATTCCCGCCAAATAGATATCTCTCTTCTGTGCTCAAGCATTTGCCACAGCCGTGCTCCGAGCATGCCAGGGCCTGTAGTCCTTATCGGCTAATCAGGGTGCGTTTAGGGGCGTTTAATGTGCACGCGAAGCGCGACTCGATGTAATGCTAAGCTTCCATGCTTACCATTACATCGCGTCCCGCTTCGCGTGTACACTAAACGCTCGTTCAGAGCGCTCGCGTTGCCGGCGTTGAAAGTACAAACGGGGCACTAGTGTAGAGATCGAAATGTGAGGGCAGATCTCTGGGTGGAAGTCCTCCGACCATAAAGTGCGCGATGCTCTTTAATTCGTTGGTCGTTGATCCAAGCCACGTGGAACTTTCGCACGAATGCTTGAGAAGGAGGCTCTTCCAAATCAGTAGATACATATATATATACTAGACGTTCAACGGCCTACTAGCCGCCAAACGTCTGGTTGGGGCTTCGCCCCAAACCCGGAGAATAGAACACCCCGAACGTCTTCTTCTCCTCTTTAGCCCATCTCTCATTCCTTAAAAAACTTGTTTTGCTATATAGAATGGTGTAGCGGAATAGGGCAAAACAAGTCCATCACCTTCACTGGTCTCCCGTCCACCTTCGTCGGTCCCTACTACTGCTCCCATCTTCACTGGTCCTCCGTTTACTGATCCCCTCTTCGCTAGTCAACCTATTCTGCACCGATCCCCATTACTGGTCTTACCCTCACTGGTCCCCTCTTATTCATCAACCCTTTTCCGGTCCCCCTTCACTGGACCCCTTTTCCCCATTCACCGGTTCCCCCTTCACCTGGTTCCCTCTTTCGCTGGTCAACCTTCTATCGATCCCCACTTCACTGGACCCCTCCCCTCCTTCACCGGTCCGCCCTTCACTGGACCACTTCCTTCCCCCCCCCCCCCTTAACCGGTCCCCATTGCTGGTCCCTTCCTCACCGGTCCCATCTTCGCTGGACCCCTCCCCCCTCCTTCACCGGTCCTCCCTTCACTAGACCCCTCTCCCCTCCTTCACCGGTTCCCCTTCACTGGCTCCCCCGCCCCCCACCCCCCCCCCCTCACCGGTCCCCATTGCTGGTCCCACCTTCACTGGTCCCTCCTTTATTGGTATACCCTTTACCGGTCCCCCTTACTGAAACCCCATCCTTTACTGGTCCCCCATTACTGCTCCTACTTTCACTGGAAACACGTCGTCTAAATCTGGAAGACTTTTGCGACATCGGTGACACCTGTTCTCAACCTGATCGTCTTTGCGCGACATTGCTGACATGTCATCTGAACATGGACGCCTGTCGACAACTACAACAGTTAACAACTGGTGACAACTACAACCGCCACCTCCCCCCCCCCCCCCCCCTCTTCCCCATACTTCCTCCCAACACACTCCTTCAGCACTTCTGTGCAAACAAACACACTCACTCACTCATCCACAGACAAACGACCGTTCTTGCTTACATATAGTAGGATAATTCCTCTGAAACGGGGATTCATTCTGGGGAGGTACATTCAGAAGTTCGTGAAACATAATCTACAGCCACCCTGTATTGTTCCAGGACAATAAATATGGCAGCGCGCCTGAAAAGAAAGCTGGATGACTAATGCTTTTGAGGCATAGGTACGAATTCAAACAGATTTGAACGGGAGAGCTAGCGTGTTGAAAACTGAGACGATCTATAATGGTCTTATGCTTTATCTCTAACTTCTCTGTTCTTCAAACCTCGGCATTGTAAGTTGTTAGACAGTTTAACTTTCTGTGCCAACACGAGGTTTTAGGTGGATCTTTATTTAGCAGGGCCTGACGTTTCGACTTCTCGTCGTCTTCAGAGGTCTGAATGTGGTGCATAGGTTTTCATTTGCGCTCTACCCCATCAAGCGCCTTGGCTACCCTAGCATTTCGAACTTCCTCCACGAACACAAGGGAAGACCAAGTGGGAGAAACGAAATGTCTTTCTGTTACGAGTGACTTTCTGCCGTTTGTGTCCTATTGTGAACTGTAAAAGGACCGGTCGGCGACAGCTGTGTGCAGTATGCCCCATTCGTCCCTACTGGCTTACTGACGTGAGCGAACATCAGCCCTTGCGGTGGATCCATTTGTTGAGTTCGTTTCTCCAACTTGGTCCCTCCCTTGTGTTCGTGGGGAAAGTCCGAAATGCTAGGGAAGCCAAGGCGCTTGGTGGGGTAGAGCGCAAATGAAAACTTATGCACCACATTCAGGCCTCTGAAGACGACGAGAAGTCGAAGCGTCAGGCCCTGCTAAATAAAGATCCACCTAAAACCTAGTGTTGGCACAGAAAGTTGAACTGACTAACAACTTAGGCTTTATGTTTTATGGAAACCCCAATTCCTTCGAAAGGAGCGAATGTTCTCCGATACCGAATCCTGTGGCACTCGTAACTTTGAAGTGTTCAATTAAGGCAGTCTGCATCTGTCACAAGGGCTTCGGCGGAAATGTCTGCCAGGTTAATAAAACGAGCTTGGCCTGGTACTCGTCAACAAAGGTATCTAAAAACAGCTATTTCTTCGTCGGTCTCGTTAACTAACATCGTTTTCAGAGCTCAATCCTCTCAGCTCAGACTTTCAGCGTCGGAGCCGTTCTGTCTACAACCACAATATTGATACTGTCACAAATCCTGCTGAGTAAAACAAGTCTGGACAACGGCCTGCCCGTAACTTTTTATCATTTTGCGACACTTTTGAACACTAGCACACAGAATTAGTGTTTCTTACCGTAACTTATCTTAAAGTAGCATTTTTGAACGTATCAAGTGTTATCCACACGTTATTTTATTATAGGATCCACAATCTTTTTGGCAGCTCACACGTCGCAGCACGCTTCACATTGCCGCGGTCGTGGCGATTCTGACCAAGCATCCTGCACTAATCGGCATCCGTGATGTCGAATGCAAGATCAGCTTCCTTTTTGTCACATCGCTGTATTCTCTAGGTGTGTGCTTCTTTCACTTCAAACGACGAAGCTTTGGAAGTGATGCTGGAAGCAACGTCTTGAACATAGATGACGTACTCGTGCCGATTGACATTTTAGCTTCAACGAAATCTGATGAAACTGGCACGTTGAGTGTGTTTGTAAATAATGAATAAATGCAGTGTATTATTTGAGAAATTACACTTTTTAATAGTTGGAAAATCGATACATTAATACAATTTCTTCCAAGCAGAGTTATGACCTGTCAAAGCTTTCAGTAAAAATCGACCATTTCATATGCAACGAGCGAATATACTAAATCAATTTGACGGAAAACATCGTTAAGATAAATCCGGTCAAAAAAAATTTATGCAAATACCTGTACACCTGGTAAATCGGTAGTCAGGTGACAGGAGATGGTAATCGAACAGGTTCTAGAAGATAGTTACTAAGGCTCTTTATACACCAGCATCAGGGGTGTACATTTAACGGATAACGGTTCAACGAATTTAACGAATTAACGGCATTTTTCGTTAAAATCTGGCTTATCGACTTGACGGAAATTTTTAGGAATTTAACGGAATTACTTAACGGGCCTTTTTTCTCACTAAGTTTATCACTTTTCCCCTTAGTTTTCACTGACATTGCAGGCCTCATCCTCCCGATTAGAACGTTCCTGAAAAGGTATCGAAATCAGCAAGAAATTTTAATGTTTTGATGCTATTTCATATCTTTGTAGAATCGTTTACGTACTTGGCGGCTCAGCGCAGTACTTTTACATCTCCAAAGTGTATTATTTCCAAAATCTTTATGGCGCATTTGAATTTTTGGAATTTATTTATTTTTACCATCCAGCTGTTCGATCGAAAGCTTAAAATTCCTATCGGGAAAGGAGTACGGCAGGGAGACACGATTTCTCCCAAGCTATTCACAGCGGCATTCCAGGATGCCATGAAAGACTTGAACTGGGACGATAAAGGCTACCTTGTCGACTGTAAACGGATCAACAACCTTCGCTTCGCCGACGATATTGTCCTCATCTCTACCAGCACGGCAGAAGTCGAGGAAATGCTGAACGAGCTCAATGTGGCAGGTATGAAGATTGGATTGGACATGAATATGTCCAAAACACAATTCATGGTCAACCAGTGGTGTGGCACGGGACTCGTAAGGTTAAATGGGGTCGCTCTACAACAGGTCGACTCCTACGTCTATCTGGGAAGAGAGCTGAACATGGATAACGACCTCGCTCCTGAAATCGCTTGCAGGAGACGCGCAGCATGGGCAGCCTTCAGTTCCATTCGCGAAGTCACTGATCAGGTCAAGGATCTCGGCCTCAGGGCCTCGATATTCAACGTCTCTGTACTGCCTGCAATGTGATACGCGACGGGAACCTGGCCCGACAACAAGACAGTCGCCAGAGCGATGCGCATCGTGCACTGGAGAGATGTCTGCTAAGGACAAGCCTTCGTCAGCAATGGCAAGAAGACCAGCGAAGCTCGGAGCTACGGGAGAAGTCGCAATTAGCAGACCCGCTGCAGTACATGAAGAAGTCCAAATAACGCTGGGCCGGACACCTGCTTCGACGAAAGGACGATAGATGGAGTCTCCGTGTCACAGAATGGCCCCTGAGAGACCATAAGAGACCACTGGAACGACCGCCAACGCGATGGGCAGACTCATTCTCAAGATCTTTCAGAGAGCGGAGTCTGCCTCACTGGATGCAAGCAGCCAGAGATCGAGCGGTCTGGAAGAGTTGTGGTCCCCGCTGAGAAGACCTCCAGCCAACAAAAGGACCATCAAAGTATCAAAATAAATAAAGTTCATTTTTTTAAATACTCTGTAAAAGACAAGGGTGAGAAAAAACTGCAATACAACAGACACCAGAACTAACAATCAAAAGTGGCTCCTAAATAAAATGAATTTGTTTTGCTGAAAAATTTGTTTGAAAAAATATTTGAATTTCGGGAGGGAGGTAGTCTTACTAAGTTGTAAATAGGCTAAACCTGCTCTAATTGTGAAAAATTTAGCATATTACATTTCGGAGATATAAAAGTTCTGCTCTGAGCTGCCAAGCACGTCAACAAATCTACAAAGATTCTGGTCCGGATATGCCTGCCCCACACTTGGCGCTGCTTATCCCAAAACACTTTTGCTCGCCACCCGAAACACTCGAAAAGAAGAGAACGTTTTCAGGCTGTGGACTATTCTAAATAATTTGAGAAAACAACATTAGTACACAATTTTGGAAAGCTACATTTTCTGAACGTTAGAAAGACAGTGCCACGTCCTTTCGGCTGTATGGGATCCTGTGACACGATGCCGTGTCATGGTTCCGACGTTGCAAAAAATCGATTGGTTCCACGCAATACGCACGCGAAAATCTTGCGTTCATCAACGTGTTAACAGTGGTAGGCATCTAGTTCTATATTCATGAATTCTTTCTGTACTAGCAGGCAGCGAGATTCTACATGCTCGTAGAACAATCACACAAAACGGTTTCGCAAGGAGCTAAGAAAGCGGGGAATCCTGGGATCTGTCTGGTCAAACTTACCCAGCCCACTAAGTATCGTTCTCTTGAAAGATAGTTCCATAATTTTTCTTCTTCACCCTGAAGATAATTTTTTGCTGAGAGGCTGTTTATCTTACTGTCAACATTTTGTTGGTAGTGAATTTTTTGTTTTACATTGAAGTGTTACACTCCATTCCTTGAACTTTAGTTGTAGACCTGTTGAAGTTGGAACATATAACGCTTTCCTTTTTTTCATTTGAAGTAGTAGTGCACACTAATTGTACTTTTAACGAAATTTAACGATTTGCTGGAAATTTAACGAAAATGTTCCGTTAAAAAATTTCGTTAAAAAATTTAACTGAACTTCGTGCGCACCCCTGACCAGCATCAGAGTCAAGAATTTTAAACGAACATTTAGCCATCGGAACCTACGCAGTAGAGGCCGTGAACGCGTACGAAACCGCGACGATCAGGCACCTGAACCGCTGGTATATCGACTTCTACGATAACCGCCACTGGGATATGAGCCCCGGAGTAAGCCGAAGAAGTTTCACATATACATATGCAATAAAACGCTGTTTAATACTTGCAGCTTCGGTTCAGTTTCGTGATGGCCTCTATGACGGCCGGAGTGGTCATCGGATTCAAGAACGTGTACAACCAGGTAGGGTTTATGAAGTCTAAACCAGCTTTTTGGAAGAGTTCTACCCTCACTTTCATTTCCTCCCTCTATTTCGTGCCGATATCACTGCCAACTGTGAAAAGTGGATCACTAGGAAAAAAATTCGATAGAGGAACGTTACCGATTCCACCCGCCCCTTTTAAAAAGGTAGTAGCAATTGTTGTGCTTTCTAGGTGCCACCAAACTTCGCCTTTGAGTGAACAATTCTAGCATCAATCACATTAAGCCATCGAAATTTATGTAAGATTAGACATTACGATTGAATTCATGAGCTTCATCACAGTTTATGAAAATTGTGTCCTGCGCTGAAACGAAATAGCCAGTAGTAATAATTTTTTATTGCCGAAATTCCGAGCTCCAGAACCCTTCATACATTATTACATCCACTTTCGATAAAACATACATACAATACAATAATACATACAGTATAATAATATAATATTGTGAACTACGGGCGAGGCGCGAGGCCTCGCAGAAGTGATCTTTGAAGTGTATTTGTGTATTTGTAGGTTGATTGTGTTGTTCTGTGTAGTGTTCTGTTAGTATTTCTGTTCAGTATTGCAGTGTATCTGTATTTTCCCAGCAGCGGGATCGATCGATCGCCTTCCGCCTCGCCTGTGCCCAGCGCCGGCCATTCGGAGGCGGCGGGGAGGCGCGTGTCCATTTGGAGGGCCGGCCTTCCCCCGGCGCAAACCTATATAAAGGGGGCCTGGGCGCGCCGGGCTCAGTCTGCACTGGTGTCGAGATCGCGAGCGGCTGGTCTTGGAGTCTTCACCCTGCTCGAGGTGGCGAGCGGTCGGCTCAGAGTATTCTGGTCTCGGTGGTACCTGGCGAGCGGCCGGGTCGGAGAGGAGCGCGGGCACAGCAGAGGCGGACGGACCGACCCCTGCTGGTGCCATAAGAAGCCTAATAAATCGATTCCCTGTCCGGTTCAGGCTACAACCCTAGACATCCAGCTCCCGGGTGAAACACCCCGGCGTTACAACATTATAATACATGCAATTTTCACGTCTTTTTAAATCAAATTGTGCTGTTGCGTATCAGTGGCTCCGCTCGAGGGAACATGTCTATGTAGAGCGAAATCCCCCAATCGCCCCGTCGGCATACGAGGTAATCATGGAATCCAGAATCCCGGAGAAAGGTAGAATTCCAATGATGTAACTAGGCCTCGGTTCCATTCCGGCGAACGGAGGCCCGCGTAGTAACTTCTAACCCCTAATATTGGGCACCATCTGTTGCCCTGCCTATGCTCCTTAGCCGATGCCTGACTGGTTGCCGCCGTTACAGTAGTAGCAACGGCAACTTCCCACACCCCTGTTCTGCGTTTTCGCGACATATGCCAAAAAGTTTTCAATTTGACGTTAAAATGGTATGGTATTCTTCTAAGGACATACAATCCACTGCAAATTCTATGCATATAGGAGACCGTTGCCATTGTGAAACACGACTGACGTCTGAAAATGCGCTATGAAAAGCAAGGCGATTGTTGAGGTCTCCAAGATTTACATATTTGAATCGTCCTGATTTGGCCATGGGATGGCACGAGTAGCCCGTCGTCTCTGGTGGATGTCCTCCACACTACAGCAGGGAGTCGTAAAGTCACTGGGCGAAGTGTCAATTTACTGTTTCAGACCAGTTCCACTTGGAGCTGTTTGGGCAGCTTCTCAATGACGTCAATGGACCTTTGGCACCCTATCATCATGTGCCATATCATAGCGGCACTGGCCGCGACCGGCGCCTCATATCGCGCACGTTTCACGAGATGCCATATGCCACAATACCAGAAAGTTCTCGATGCATACCTGAAATCAGCTACACCATCACGAAAGGCCGAAATCGAAAAGGTACCACATCTTGTTTTGATGTCGGCTGTATGGAAGTGCGAAAGCGCCATCACATTATAGTGTCATCGCACGATCCCCTTCACAATGATCGGACCGTGGATACTGCATGCAAGCTGGATCTTTCTTGCGCTGGCAAATGACTTCGTAGCGGAAGACACGCTGAACACGTACGTAAGCTTGGTACAAAAGGTTACATCGAAAGTTGGTTTTTTGAAAACTATCAAAATCAGAACATAGAAATTTATTGAACAAAAAAGTGATGCAATTAGTTTAGCACAAAACGGTACAGCTAAAATTCGTCTATTGAAAATTAGCAAAAGCAGAGCGTAAAACTTTATTGAGTCAAAGGTGACTGAAAATTAATTTATCGCTAAATGTTACAGATTATTTCGCCCTTAAAGGACAGCAAAAGCAAATTGTTTCCATGGTTTAAATAAAGTGAAAAACGCTTATTTTTTAGGAGTGACTCCGTTATTCATTAATTGAAAAAATTATATGTTAAAGTAAGGTATCATTTCGCATGAAAACCAATTTGTTGATGACTTTACAAATGCGCAATATATTTAAGAAAGTTTTGCAAATTGTAAGTGAACATCCCGGGTGAAGAATTGAGAACCATAGCTGGAAGTTCACTCTAAGTTTTAATAACGCGAGCAAAAAAGGAATCTCGAAACGTTGTTGAGGGCAGGTCTTTGCGGCTGAATTCTAAGATTGTGACCTTTCGTAATCCCATTGAACAAGGAAAAAGTGAAGAGTTCCTTTTTATCAATATCCAAGATTATTAACAATTCTAAAAACAAGGTTCTGATAGATAATTCGTCTCGGTGATAACGATGTAACACCGAGACGAGCCAGTCCTTCAGGGTAAGAAACCTCGAATAGACCGTTTCTAATAAACGCTTGCTTTATAAATCTTTTTTGTGCACTTTCTATCTGACTTATACTGTTTTTTTAAGGCTGGCCATACAGGTATACAGTATCACACTCTATAATAACGCGTTAAGCGATGAGTCATCCTATCGATTGGCGGCACCACAGAAATTAGCGGGGGAAAATCGGGGAGGGGGAGGGTGGTGGAATAGGGGATAATGGTGGAAGTACGACACGAAAATGGCGAAAAATGCCCAGACGTCTTCTCCCTGCCTAGGAACTTCGAGCAATCGAGGTTCCTGAACACGAATCTGAAGTTTGTTTTCGAAGTATCGATCGCCATCGATCGATATTAATCAAACTATCGATTTTTTGTAGATTTCTTCCAGGCTGTCCGAAACTTTACCCCTGAGGATAGTCGAGGTCGCTGAATCTGAAATTCGTTTTTGACGTATCGATTACCATCAATCGATAATGATCAAGCATGGCCCTATCCCAGTATAACGACTGAAAATTGCGAAACGGCTGAACGTTTTTTGTGGAAGTCAATTACTTACTGTAGCAAAACAAAAATGAGCAAAATCTGTGCAATGCGTGACATGATCATATTTTCTCGCTTCATCTCAACGCTATGGAGTTGTCGTTGGAGCGCACTACGTTTTGCAGCACAATAGCACCACTGGTACACGCTACTTCACGTGCTGCAAGTGTAAAAAACCTTTTCTGCTGCGTTACAAACGCTCACGGCTTTGGTGGTGGAACCGAACTGTCTTAGTTTAGAAAAAGATGAAACATTGAGGTGTATTGATAATACTGCTGTGCCAAACGAGGTTATAGGTGGATCAGTTTATTGAGCGGCCTAACTTTTCGACCTGTTCGTCCTCTTCAGAGGCCTAAAAGTGGTTCAAGACTTTAGATTAGTCGCTTAACCGATCAAGCGCCTCACCCTCACCCCCCCCCCCCCCACCCTTGCGACATCATCTTAGGTGCCAAAACGAAAAACCCCAATACATACAAAATAAACCCACCTGCTGATCCACCCCTGAAACGGAGCGACGTCGCTACCGCTGTCGTTAGTAGCCGAGTGGTGACTGAGACATACTGTGTCATTCCGCACTTACAGGGTGTACCAGTGTCATTCTTAAGGACATACATGTCACCATTGGTCGTTCTCAATGCGAGAGGAATGGCAAGAAGTCACTGGTAATCGAGGGACACTTATTTCGACTATGTATTCAGCGCTGGATCCCTTGCGGAAATCCAGAATGCTTCCAGTGCTTTCCTAGGCGAAATGTCGGTCTCGTACGTCACAACCATGCTCTTAACATCAGAGTCGGTTCCTCCATGCGGTTCAATCCTGTGCCTGACAAGGATCCCTTCAGGCCTGATCAGAAATGCTTGATCGACATCACAACAGTACTAATAACTTTGGACCTACCAAAGTATGCATCTTGGCTATAGTCAAGGAGTGCTTAAATTGTAATATTTTGAAATGGTCAGCTAGATATTTTTCACAAATGCAAGATTAAGCCATGGACCAACGACTTGATCCAGTTCTTGCCGTTTGCTTTATGAGCAAAATAGGGTAACCAGTTCTAGAACGTCTTCCCCTCGATGTACTGCAGACACATTGATGATTGTTTATTATAACGTCAACACAGTCCGAAATGGATGAGTGTTTCATTTTGTTGAATCACCAATCGCAATACATTAAGGTTACGAAGAAAACTCTTAAGAACGGTTGGCTACCTTATTTAAACACACAAAAAAAGATCGGGTGGTATGGCACGTGATATACGCATAGGTCCGGAAGAGCGACAAGAGTCATTGAGGCTACCCTCAAAGATTGCTTGCCAAAATGACTATGTGGTACCGCAACACCACTAAAGGGTCCCACTGTGCAACGCAATGTTCCACGCCGAGGTCGGATACCCCTTTGTCTTCCATTTATTTCTTATAATAGCACTTATGCCGTACAGCGGAGCATAGCTTGGGCTCAGCTAGAAGATAATGTTGTGCTTGTTAACATTCCGAATGACAACATCAAGAAGCAGTTTATCCGAAATAGGCTCTACGATAGGGAGTGTATATCAGAAGGCTATTGTTACGTCCTAACAATAAGTTGGGAGATTGCGGCATATTGGCGCAGTGTATCAACTTGAATGTGAGACTTGCAATCAAATATAACCGGAGAAACTGGGAGGGTACTGTCAGTTCGCATTAAGGAGCGCTTGGCTAGCAAAAGGCGTGGTATTTTATCTAGCCCGTTAGGCAAGCACAGGGTTGAACCGCATGGTGGAACCGGCTTTGTGCAGTGCATGGTTCTGACATATGAGACCGATATTTCGACAAGGAAAGTGTTGAAAGCATTCTAGATTTTCGCAAGGAGTCCAGCGCTGAATAGTCGGAACAAGTGTCCCTCGATTACCAGTGACTTCTTGCCATTCCTCGCGCATTGTGAACGACCAATGGTGACATGTGTGTCCTTAAGAATGACACTGGTATGCCCTGTATGAACAGCGCGAAATGACAGAGTATGTTTCAGTCACCACTCGGCTACTAAAGCTTATGTCATACCATCGCTCACCCCGAGCGAAGCCTAATGGAAAGCTCCCATATCGACAGCGGTAGCGACGTCGCTCCGCGTCAACGGTGGATCAGTGGGTGAGTTTATTTTGCATTTGCTCACCGATATCGGAAAGGGGGGGGGTGAGGCGCGTGGTCGGTAAGTGACAAATCTAAAGTCCTGAACCACTTTTATGTCTCTGAAGACGACGAAACGGTTGAAACGTTAGGCCACCCAATACACTGATCCACCTGTAACCTCGTTTGGCACAGCAGTATTAACAATCTGAGAAATTTCCGAGGTTTTACGAAGAGAGAACTTGGAGGTTGAGATGTGTTTTTTCAAAATTCCACAACAAATGTGTAGCTAACAATTTCAGCCTGGCGGCGACGTTCGCTTTCGCGTACTGCTTATTCGACGTTGTGCATTTTTGGGTCACCACTCCGCAAGTGGGTATCTTGCCAAAGAAATGAATACATCTAGGGAGTCTAGACTCAGTACATTTTTTAACTCTTACTTCCAGCTGTACAGCAAGCTTGTTTGGTTGCAAATGACAATACTACCGGCTTTTCTTGCACCGACGCTTGATCCAGTATCTCTATGGACACGCGATGAAGTACTGACAAGGTATCGAGGACGGAAGGCAAAGAAAGGAGCAAAACGTAGAAGACGATTCTTCAATGATCCCGCTCGCGAAGTAAGCCACATTTTCAATGTGTGTGATGGAGCTAATGCAAAGGCAATGCAGGATTTCCACTGATTGCTTCTATTTTATCGTATAATTACATTAATAGCTTGCTCTTACGACTAGCCCCTGGAGGCAGCCTGTTTACGGTAGCTGTGGCAAACGAATCGATTCTTGACCCTGGATATGCGCCTGTGCAACAGCAGAAAGCGAGGATATGTCTGGGTTGATAAGTTTCCACCGTCACGCTTTTCTAGACTAGTTCTTCACCCCAAAAAGGTTATGTTAACTGTCTGGTGTTTGTAAGGTTTGGTCTATTGCAGCATCTTGCAACCCTCTAAAGCATAGATTTAGTTTTCGCCTTCAAAATTCTTGAAGGGGAAACGTAGCTAAGACCAAGTAAGTACTGGAATTTCAGACCATGCAGAGAACAGACCAGTTCACTAATCTTATATATGATACATCAGATAAATACTAATTCATACTCCAAACAGTACAACAATTTTTTCCTTCGTTCTGCTGGGTAGATACAGATGTTGCAGTCATACAGATGTTGATATATATCTTCTAAAAATAAAGATTTAGACCGCCCAAGTCCGACTTTCGATAAATCTTGGCATATCGAGTATACTTCAGCGTGTTTCTTCTTTAAGCTGTTTACCAAGATTGTTAAACAGGCTTTACTTCGGCTGACGTTTCGGCGTCTTCGCCTTCTTCGGAGCCTGGAAAAGTCGAGAACATTAGTGAAACTATTCCCCCAAACGCCATTTCATCCTACAGAATAGCATTCTCAAGGCAGCTAGAGTAAAGAACCGGTGTCACAGGTACAGCGTATCAACTAACCTTCCAGGTGGGTGCCGACGAGCACCACCAGTCACCCGCAGGTGGAGATAGACGTGGGTGAATGAGTTTAGCCCCGGATGCCACCCGACTTAAGTACCCTGGAGGTCAGATCTCAATGATCAAAACCCACAGAGCTCGACAAAGGGTGCCAGTTCTTGGGTTATCGCTATGCATTCATCCTTGCGGTTGACCTGTGGGTTCTTGGCCGCTATCCAAAGCGCCTCAAGTGTCCTGCGTGCTGAGATGTCGCTTTCTCTCGCTAGGATGGAGACGGACACTTGGAACATGGCGCCATGGTGGCATCGGACCCTGTGCTCTCCCCAAGGAGTTGACACTTTGGGCTTTTTAAGGCCGTCCAAATGCTCCTTGACTCTGATACACAACGGTCTGCCCGTTTCTCCTATGTACTCCTGCCCGCACATTCTACATGACATGAGGTATACTACCCCTGATGTCATGCAGTCTCCCTCTTTACCGTTAGGGCAAACTACGCAGGATGGAGTGGAGCACATCCGATCGTAGATTCGGTTCCGGACCAACTGCCCCTTCAAGTTTATGGGAGGGACCTCGACAACCCTCACCACTTCTTGGAGATCCGCTTTGCGAACACACGCGCGGATCTCTGCGCTCACTTCGTCTGATATAAAAGGCACACAGAAGGGTATTTTTCCCCGCTCTTCCTCACGGCGAACAACGACGCTGGGTCGTGGTCTCCCCCTTCGTGAAGTGTTATTAGCTGGGTACCCGTTGACTTCTGCAATATCTTGTGCCATTTTTAATGACAGCAGCTTTTGCTCGTTATCCGACGAAGTGGTAATGGCTGTCCGGAACATGTTTTTAATAATGCCCTTTTTAGTGTTAGAGGGGTGGGCAGAACAACAATGAACAAGAATGTTCTTGCTGCTGGGTTTTCGATACCACCTAGTCTTCATTTCTCCGTGAGAGAAATACACCTGCACGTTGAGGAAGGCTAGCCAATTCTCTGTAGGTGTTTCGCGTGTGAGCTTTAT
>CANDYH010000621.1:0-16824 GCA_947396885.1 Heligmosomoides polygyrus polygyrus | reverse complement strand
CAATGCAGCTTATGATTGGACTAAGATACGGCGCTGCGAAAATGCAGGTTAGCCTGTGTGACACGATTTCTTCCAATTTCAGTCGACCCCCGCGGGAAGACGCGGAGAGATACCGGCCTACAAATGCATGGATAAGCAGAAAGTTTAAGGTACTTTACGATGACATGCTCACAACTCCTCAGCTGCCTGAACTGCCTTAGCCTTATCTGCCATTTTAGAGCGGCGTAAGATAGCGGTTAGAGTTTCTTGCGCTCTCAAATTTTCAAAAACGGATGTCGGATTCGTTATCAGCGCACAAAATAACCACTAGATGATTTTTGACCGAGAAAACTTGGCCATTTTCGAAAAAATCGATTTTCTATGACGTCATCGTCCGCGCAGGCTCGGCCCATGTCCTCGATGGGAATTTGTCAAAAAATCGCTTTTTCCAGAATTGGACGAGAATGAAGCCATTCGATAGAGCTTCACGTGCTGAAGCTAACGGTGTTATTGCGAGTGTCGAAAAGTCAAATGTGGGTGAGTAAGAGCGCAAGAAACTCTAACCTCTATCTTACGCCGCTCTAAACTGGCAGATGAGGCCAAGGCACTTCAAGAAGCTGAGGAGTTGCGAGCACGTCATCGTAAAGTGCCTTCAATGTTCTGCTAGCATACGCGTTTGCATGCCGTTAGCACGCCGCGTCTTCCTGCAGGGGTCGACTAAAGTCGGAAAAAATCGTGTCACACACGGCTAACCTGCATTTTCGCGCCGCTATAATTTCGCTTGTTTATAAGCTATAACGCTGCACTTTCGCGGACTATTAAAGCTTTGCACTGCCTACAAAATCCACAAGCCGCAGCCGGAACGATTCGATCTCTACAGAGTTATTGCGCTCCGAACACACTCGCGCGTGCAATTTGCGAGTGGTCGCGCCCACTCGATTGATAGGTTCGATTCTATATGCATTGTTCACGGCGCACTCCAAAGGCAAGCTGGACAGGCTAGAAGCATTTCCTAAGTAGAACGACTGGGAATTTCGCTAAAACCCCCGAAACGGTCACTCTAAAGGCTCTCGCGTCCAATCGATTGATAGGTTCGGTTCTATATGCATTGTTTCCGGCGCACTCCAAAGGCAAGCTGGACAGGCTTAAAGCATTTGCTAAGTAGGACGGCTGGGAATTTCCATAAGACTTCCCAAACGGTCACTCTAAGGTTCTCGCGCCCTCTAGACCTCACTCTGCGAGTGGTCGCCCACTCGATTGATAGGTTCGATTCTATATGCATTGTTTACGGCGCACGCCAAAGGCAAGCTGGACAGTCCTAAGGCAATTTCTAATTAGGGCGGCTGGGAATTTCCGATGAAACTCCCGAAACGGTCACTCTACAGGCTCTTGCGCCCACTCGATTGATTATGTCCGGCCTAAATGCATTGTTCAACTCTATTGGTTTATATGTCAAAAGATAGAGCTCGGCCTGCTGAGCTCAAATATATGTTTCCTTTCACAAGTGCTTCATTTTAAAGAAAGTTATATAAAAAAGCCGCTTTGGAACGCTCCAATGCGCGGTACTGTAAAAGCAAAAATTAGGAAAAGGAAGCATAAGAGCACAATTACACTCAACGATATGTTCGATTATCCGAAACTAGAGGTAAAAGAGGACGAAAGAACTAGGATGCTGTCTCTAGGTGATGTCAGCGAGGTGCAGTGTTGAAAGTAGGTCTAACTTCTTCAATCTCTTTCGAAAACGAAAACATTTGGTGACTCTAATAGGCCTGGAGGCAGCATTTGTAACCAACGAGCACCTCGGTAAAAAGAGAATTAAAATCCCTTTCGTGATTTTTTCGCTTTACATTTGGGTATTGACAGCGGAAAATATTGCGATGTTCCAGTGTAAGCAAAAAGACCTTGGAAGGTTTCAGTCGTAACGCTCCTTTAAGGACCTTGAAGCAAAAAAAAACTAAATCGCTAAATATACGACT
Organism: Heligmosomoides polygyrus polygyrus; assembly: GCA_947396885.1. Lineage (NCBI taxonomy): Eukaryota > Metazoa > Nematoda > Chromadorea > Rhabditida > Heligmosomidae > Heligmosomoides > Heligmosomoides polygyrus. Next base: position 14,869 of record CANDYH010000621.1, on the reverse strand, counting down.
GTAGGGAAGACTTTTAAGGTTAAAAAAGCTTAAGCCTTTTCTGATAATTCGGGATCGTTCTCATGCCACAATAACTGGCTATGCATATCTGCAAAGTAGAATTTTGGTGAAGTACTTTTGAACTCTCTCAATTTTGAACTGGAGCTTTTTTTGAAGAGGGACTCCGAACCTGCGAACAGTACTCCAATAGTGATTACGTACGTTTTATATAAACTAATCAGAATGGAACTGTTATTTCATTTTATGTTTCTACGAATCAAGTGCACAATGGAAAAACTTTCCGCACTACACTATTGATGTGCTTTTCGAACTTCAGTTTATCTGTGAAAATGCCAAGACCACGAACTTCAGAGGCGAAATGCAACTCGCAACCGTTACTTTATAATCCAGAGCAAGGGTATTGCCGGTGAATGATAAAGGTCGGTGTTAATAAATCCCTATTTGGGATACCCCAAACCTGTGAACAGTACTCCAATATAGGGATTACATACGTTTCATATACTTTTACGGGAAGTCCGGCTGAATGCGTATTTAGCCAATGACTTGCAGCAGTCAGCCGATGAGCAATCCAGAGCTTTATCCTTCCCAGACGCTCACTCAGGATGGGATGGAAACCATTATCATCCAGTGCATGACCCCGCCAAGAACTCGAAGTCGAGGTGCATGCGACAGCTCGCGCCTCTTTCGACTGCGCTACATGTCCACGCCCTACGATACGTGTGCGAAACCAATTTCAGGATGCGTTGATTGAGTTCCTCCTCGACGGGTACGAATTGAACAAAATTGATGCAACAGAGCCCGATCTCTCGGATACTGTTCAGATCCCGGATCACGTTCGTCTCTCGGAAGAACTTAAGGTTTGTAACACCTAGAATTATCGATTTGCTGAGATGTACTATTTACCGATTTACTATTTGCTGACTATTCGCGAAGCACAATGTTGACCTATCCCTGAGAGATCCCACTTTCTCACCAATAAGGCTACTTTTGACACGTTGAGTTTGGGTATTACTCGCTAACTTCTCTCTTTATCCCAAGGATATTCAACTGTCAGCTTCTTGGCGTGTAATGGAGGTTTTGCTAAAAAGCGTTTAATAGTGAGATGAATGTAGCAAAAAGAACCAGAAAGAACAAGGCGCAAGAGTTTATCCAGAAACTTCGACGCGTGCTTCGAGACTGTCGCTCCAAACTGAGCAGTCACCAGTGTCCGAGGGCTCATCCGATCGCCATTGTGGTGCGTGGCGCAGTATTTGACTCTTTCACCTAACGAGGAAAGGTAGAAAGAAAATGCCCCGGAGAGAGGTTTGAAGCTGCACTCTCTGAAAGGAGAAGGAGATTTTAAGGATTAGTGAGAGGCAGTTCGTGTCAGGTGACGAGGCACTTGGCAAAATTGATGCTGCACAGCTTTGCCTGACACGTGCTACGTGATCATCTCTTCCGCCAATTCAAGTTAAGTGTTCTCCTCTGCTGCTACGAATAACTACATCTTTAGAATGTAGGGTTCACTGAGCTAGTAGACGTTAGATATAGAAGGACCCGTCTCTTCCTAAATGGCGCATCTTCCTGCCAGTGACACCACAGCCCTGTATAGAGACAGTATTCAAAAATGAGCATTAATGCTTAAAACGAAAACTTAAAAGCACATAAAAACCGCGTATAAAATCAGACTCATACACTACGACGTCCGAATCGGCGATGCCAACTTGAACTAGAACTGCAACCTAACAAGGGAAGGATACCAGGTCACCATTTCAGTTTGAGATAAGATGTGTATAACTGGATGCGGCTTCGAACGCTGATTCTTCTGCAAACGAAGTTGTGGACTATTTTCCTTTTGCCATTTGAGCCCTCTGTCTGCTCGAAAAGTCCACCAGTTACAAGAAGGCGAGCTTAAGTAAGCTGGAAACAGCGGCGGCTACCGACTATTGATGTTGCAATGGGTAGAAGACAGGCGTAGGAAGACTGGTGGTTTGAGGCCCGACTCTTCTGTGGTGAAACATTCCTAGAACGCTGTCTAGAGAAGATTCTCCACAGGCAAGCAAAACGCTCTATGTATGATCGTAACGAAAAGATCGCCAGAAAGGAAGCCTCACCCACAGCCATGTACTACTGTGTTTTCACTACTCCACAACTCCGTTCACAGAAGCGTTTAGCAGAGAAGAGTGCATATTTGGAATCAGCGTTCGAATCTGCATGCAGTGAAATACATTACATCCCAAGTGCTATGGTCAGCTCGTATCCCTCTTTTGAAGGATTTTGACCTGGAGCTTTAGAGGATGGAAAGGCAGACAGCAGCTTCCAGCGATGCTTTCCGTTCTTTTGTTTTTCTTCTCGGTAAACCAAGTACTAGTATGAGCAGTTGTTGTTACGCACCTGCTTCAGTTTGCAAACCGAAATGTCCCCTAATTTTTGGGGAACAGTTTTCAGCCTTCCGTTCCGCTCATGCTCTGCGCGATTCGCTCTCATGATTTCCCTCCGAAAAGCTGATAGGAGAGGGTGAATTTAAGCAGGCGTTGCACAATCGCAACTAAAGGCAAGTAGAATGAAGGTTCAAGCTAGCCATGAGCAACGGGTGTTTCATTACGAGCGAGTGGTTTTACAACGGAATGGTCAGAGCGGCCTGCGGGACCTACGAAGTAGAAATTCCCACGCCAAGACCGGAACTTAACCCAGAAAAGGTAAAACGCAGTGTCTGGTGGAATCACAAAGCAGTCATTCACTAGAAGCTGCTACCTTCAAACACTTCTGTCACTAGCGAAGCCTTCTGCTGGCAGCAGCGACTCGTTGAAGCAGCTCTTCGCGAAGAAGAAGGCAAGATCTTCTTCCTTCACCACAATGCGCGTCCACACGTTGCAGGGGAAACTCCAAAAAAACTCCATTGCTTCGGATGGTATGTTCTGGCCTACCCACCGTATCTACCGGACCTTACTCCAACGGTCTACCATCTGTTTCCTTCGTTGTCGAAACATTTGCAGGTGAAACAGTTTGACGACATGGACAAGTTGAAAAGTGTCTCGCTGAGTTGCTTCGTCAAAATCCCAGGGTTTCTGTAGATCTGGGACACCGGGCGATAAATTACTTGGTAATAAGCTGTACATGGTGCATATGTCTATGCATGGAACGAGAGAAATAAATTTGGAAAGAATTGCACAAATGGCGGGATACTTTCCTTACAACATAATGCGAGCAACCTACCGTTAACGGCTTTGTAGCTCTCAAGACCATTGAAGTATGTAGCGCAAATGCTTTATGCCCATTAGCGTTCAAGCTATTTAAATGTCGAAGGGACGAGGCAAAGTGTGCCGAAAGATACTCTGCTCTAATTCTTTTAATTCTGGCAAGTAGGACTGCGTCATTACCGGCTGCAAACCACTGAAATGCAGAAATGCAGGAATTCCGAATTCTTAGCGGCCCACCGCAGCGCTGAAAAGGTCGTTCAGTAGTACAGGAGCTGATAAAGTTTGATCTGTCTTGTTCCATGTCTGGAATAGTGAAGAGTCGACGTTGCACCTACACATGTGTTTTTCGTCGACGAGAAGTTGGACGCGTTCGTCTGTCCAGCGATGGAAGGATTTAGTGAAGTTCTCTATTAGCAACTCACAAAAAATAGCAAAAATCCAAAGTTGTGGAGCATGATGAAAATTCGCTAAACTATCACTCCCTGGCATGGAAAATGGTCAATAAAGGGATTTTTTCTTCTGGAACATTTTCACGAGAAACGTTTCTGTGTTGCCACAGCGTGAAAAAGCAGGACCCAAAGTAAACGCAGAACGGGGCTATCAACACCTCGCTTGTGAAGCACCTTCCCAGTACCCATTGTGCTTGAAGGCATTGGTGGCTTCTTATAAACATTCAGCTGCCCGTCATCTCACAGATCAAAGCTGTGCCTTCGTGATGGTGTTTCGACATTCGCAATTGTGCAGTCTGACTTTCAGGTCTGTATGCAGGAGGCTGACTTCGACATGTCGGTCGCCTCAGACTTCATGAAGTGCTTCGACCAGAGCATCACCTCCTTCGATCTGAGCACTTGGCCAAAGGTTCTTAGGTGAATTTCCTTTAAGACGATTACTAGCCTCGATTTTGTGGTTGCGCAGCCCAAATCTCAAAACATATGGTTTGACCTTATGCGGAGCATTGCAAGAAAGCTTTGTGAACACGAGCACTGTCCCAACGCACACACAACGTAGCGACGCCAGACATGAACGACATCGGTTTTTCACCTTTGCGAATATGAGGAAACTTGCTCACGATTACGAGAGAAAATGCCCGAACCGAACTGTGTCTGTTTCGCTGCGAGAAAATGCCCACAAGTAGGGGAAAATGCCCGTATCTAGGGAGAAATGCCGGCAACTAAAGAGAATATGCGCGCAACTGACCAGGGAAGGGTCTCAAGCGTAGGTCTGAACGGGGGAAATGGATGGTACTGCGAGAATCTCCACCCTTCGTGTAGTAGAAAAACATGTTTTGTTTTGCTGAGTCCTCGAACTCAAAGGGCTACGAGCCGTCGAAGTTGTGGGTACAGGATTGCACCGTCGGCGCAAACGTGCGCGCGCTGATGTATGGGGCGTGGCGAAAGGTTCCACGGTAGGTGAATCGGTGGCTCAGCAGGGTGCGACAGTGCTTCACGGTTGCTAAGCTAGATGTTCATCCCGCGCTATGCGCTACTCTTGCATTTGCCTCCTTCACCAATTTGCTTCCTACTCATCTGCTACACATTTATTTCACTCTAAATTGTCAAAAGGGTCAGATTCGGGATCAACACCCCAGATAACGTCTATAGGCAAAGTTGGGCGAAAACGGTGATCATGACCTTACCATTAGTCACCCACACCTACAGTAACTTCCGTACCTACAGTACTCCAGCGTAACACCAAAAACGGATGTCAGATTCGTAATCAGCACCCCAAACAACCTCCCGGCAGAGGTTTGGGCGAAATCGGTGGTTATGTCCTCGACAGCCCTAGTCACCCGTACCTCGTGTGAGCTATCGTAATCGACCGAAATTTCAAAAACGGATGTCAGATCCGATCCGTGATCGGCATCCCAAAAGGTTTGGACGAAAAGAAGTTTTCCGAGCGACCTCTGGAGTCGTGATAATACCATAAGGCCTTAACGGCAGTTTAAAGCAGTTTACTTCCCACACATCTTCAACACCTGTATTTCACTATAAATTGTCAAATAAGCGATCACTTTAAGCTGTGCTTCACTTACTTCTACCACTTTTTGTATTATACAACGTTTTTGTTTTTCAGCGAATGTTGAACGGTGACCTCACACCAGTTACAGAGGTACGGGTGACTAGGGCTGCCGAGGTCATGATAAATTCGCCCAAACTTCTCCCAGGAGGTTATTTGGGGTGCTGGTCACGAACCTGACACTCGTTTTTGGTATTACACTGGAGTACGGGAAGTTACAGAAGGTATGGTGACTAATGTTAATGTCATGCTCACCGTTTTCGCTCAAACTTATAGGGGTTATCTGGAGTGCTGATCCCGAATCTAACTTTTTTGACATTTTAGAGCGAAATAAATGTGTAGAAGATGGGTAGGAGGCAAGTTGGTGAAAGTGGCAGCGGTCATGAAAAATTGCAAAAACAGTCCACGCACGGAAGCACGGAAGTCGAACATCTGGCCCTGCACCTGTGAGGCAGCAGGACGCCATGGCCGCTACGGGTTTCCTATTCTTCCCTAGGCCTTCTTACCTTTATGTTAATCGAGACGGATCGATTGGTCGACTTCAGATTCGTGTTCAGCGACCTTGATTACCCCCAGGGCCGAAGTTTCGCGCCACTTGAACGCCATCCTCAAAAATCGATAATATCAATCGGTATCGATTGGTCGACTTCAGATTCGTGGTCAGCGACCTTGATTACCCCAGGGCTAAATTTTCGTGCCGCTTGAACGACATCCTCAAAAAATCGATAGTATCCATCGATATCGATTGCCTTCAAAACCCCTCCCGTCGATGCTCATCTAAATGACCTGGCATAGTTGCCGATGTGTTCGGCACGTCTACGGCTCGCCAGACATGGTCGCCGTAAGGGGTGTGCGTAAATGAAATCCGAATTTTCGCAAATCGTAAATCGTAAACCGTAAATCGTAACAAGATTCAAAGATGAGAAAACTGTCTGTGTATTGCGTCTCCATGTCTACAATAGACGTTGCTTTAGTGTTTCATGGCAAACAAATATGTACATTTGTCCTTTTTCAGTGTACAAATTGATACCATGGCTTTCAGAGAAGAAAGTGCTTGCTTGCTGGTTAACCTTGCGAAGCAAGAATATCATAAATGACCACATAGAATACTTAGCGCATCGCAAAAAGATTCTATGGCATGTAATTCTAATTTATATCCCGAGATTCGACTATCCTCTCTATTCGACATTTTCTGACCCCTAAATTGCGCGAGTGCCACTCGTTGTGAGCTCGATGTCAGAGTTAATTTACTGAGCCAAATTAGAGGGCAAGTGCTGCAAAAAGCATAAAGGTAGACGATACTTGGCACTACATGCTAGCCACGGTGAGCCAAAATTCGAGAGAGTTCGCACGAAGAAAATAAAGAATCGGCAATGTTTAGTGTCCCAGGTAGCAAAAAGTTTTGGCACTGAGAAGTGCAGTCAAAAGATGCTCTGCAATCTGTTTATATCAACTTGGAGATACAGAGTATCCCATAAACTGTCGTCACTGTCTTGTCTTTTAGCCCACCTTAAAAGCAGAAAGTCGAAGTTTTACCACTTACTAGCATCACTACGTTGAACCATATAAGGCTTTGACGAAATAGTAAAAATTCATTAGATTTGCAACTTTTTGATCGAAACGTTTTTTCTTTTTCATCTCAAGCTGCTTCAGAGCTTGAACCGCGGTAGAGAATAATAAATTAAACGATCTAATAAATATCCTTACACCTTGTCTTATGCTATACGCGAATTCTTGGCTGATCGTGGATCGTAACACTTTCCAATCGCAATTAAATTTTGGAGCGCACCAGAGCCGGCTTTGCGTAGCTCCTTGAAGAATTTCCGAATTTTTAGGGATTCATCACAAGGTAGCGATCGTCGATTCGAGATGCACCATCCAATTCCCACCTTTCTACATTTGGCTTTGGTAGTATTTGAATGCCGTTTCAGCGTATTGCCTTTTTCGTACCACTCGAAGACGTGTTAGTCCTCTACTCGTTGTAGGCAAATCTGGCGTTAAATGACCTAGAGGTGTTTGAACGAGACCTTCGTTGAGCCAGCCGAGGAACCGAATTTCACCTTGTTCGAGCACATATGTATTTGCAGTTCCACCCACTAATCTCCAAAATGTTTATAAAAGCATGACCGTCAAATACTCCACACAGAGATTGAACGCCTGCGGGAGGTGTCTACTGTCAAAAATTAGGCAAAGTGTCGCCTTCTTCAGAGCCTTTATGAGTGGACAAATGAGCCTACTGACACCCTAGCTGAACGGAAGATGGGTGAATGACGATATTTTTAGCACACTTATGTACCGATATCGCCCAGGTCCATAATATTCAACCATAAGGTACGCGTATTTATGTGCAGTTACGGTATTCTCGGTGACATGTATGATATGGTGGTGGTGCAGATAGGCATTGTTGAAAAACTAGCATATATGACGGTGCAAATAGACAGCCTTGTTTTGTTGTAAGCATTGCGTCTAAAATTCTAAAATTCAGTCTAAAATTGAATTTTTTCGACGGTCTAAAATTGACTCCTGTGAGCACGAGAAAGCGTAATAACAACAAACTGATATGCTCAGAAACACCGACAGTGCGCGGACTCGAACTCAAAACCCCGCCGGTATGCCTCTATGAGACGGCACTTCTACTGATTGCGCCACAGAGGCACATAGCGGTGGATGTCGCAGGGGTTGGTGATAGTTGCGCGCACGCATTCAGACCTCCTTTTCAGGTCTCCAAAAAAGCGTTCAGCAAAAACTAAATGTGGTTCTGGACTCCGCTCACAGGGCTGTACATCGTGCCAAAACAGCGTCGCAAAAGCTCACCTTGAGTTGGGAACCTTTCTTTGTCAGCTTCGAGCACCAAATTTGACAATAGAGGCATGAAAGAGCCTAAAAATGTGCAATTACACTAAGCTACAGTTGTAGACGTGCCGTATCGCTCAGCAAAACAAAATTTTCAGGGCTTATGACCAGCTGCAGGTGAAAGTCGAACCACTGACTCTCATCGTTCCACAGTTCGAAGTTCCTCTACCTCCACTTCTACCCGCCGTTGGTTTCTTTTCCTCCATTGTTCATGCAGCTCTAGACTCTAGTAAGTTCCCATAATGCCACCTGCTCAGCGCTTAATGCTTTTCCTTGAAGTGAACTTTCCCGTCACAACAGTTGCTGCAAAGTTCTTGTTGCATGCAGAAACTAATTAATTTAGTAGGGGCATCTATAACCTAGTCAGATTCCGCAGATGGGCTGCACTTTCAGATAGGCAGCGGAAAAGCAAGTATTGGTGGATATCTTGAGAAAGAGGCATCTGTCTTTCGAGAACTTCTTGGCGTCTAGTAAGGCAGCTTGTAAGTACTGTAGATTAGGCCCTCTGCGTTATGTGTATACGTTGTGATTAGCTAGTATTTAGAATTCAAAAGTAGAAAACGATGCACTACATATAACAGGACTAGCTCTTCGCATGACGCTTCAGTTGCTAGGAAGCAACTAGGCTCCAGAAGTCTTTTCTTTTAAGGAATATGTACTTTGCAAGTTTCACAAGTATTTAAGCTGCAATAATGTTTCAAAGTTGTCAAACCTACCAAGCTAGTCGTTGGGGACATTATGAATATTTTTGCAGTTGGCTAAGGTAGAAGAAAGAAGGATAAAGTTTTGTAGAAAGTCGATCGAACTCCGACCATATGGAAGCTGTTTTCGGCGGAAATAATTGAGTCCAATTTTTATATGTTTTCACTGCATTTTTGGGCTTTTATAAACTCCGAAAACCTTTCCGGATTATGATAGCTTAGGGGCGGCAACTGCGTTCTACGACTCCACGGTCGTACAGCAAGCCCTGCCACCCCTAAGCTATCATAATCCAGAGAAGGTTATTTTTTCAAGAACATATGGAAGTGGGATAGAACTCTGTAGAATTTGAAGTTTTTAGTACACTAAAAAATCTGATTCTTTGCGTTTGATCTTCTATATGGTCACGGGATATTTTTTTCTGCTGCAATGGATACAAAATTGAAGCCCTGATAGAAGATCATTGCAGAAATTCCTGTTTTTTACTGCATGGTAGGTGATCAAAATTTTACAGAAATTTCATTTTAATGCGCCGTTTTGTTCAGGGGAAATCTATTTCGCGAAGGTCAAGCCCCCGGATACATCTCCGTGATCAATTTCTAGAGCGCTTCAAAATATCACTGTAGAGCAAGCACTTAAATCATCATAAGCAACCAGCACTCAAAATTTTTCAGAGTGCAATTCAAGATTCATATGTGTTCCCTCAATTCGAAGGTGTGTCGGGCCTTGACATTTTGTCAAAATCGGCAAAAAACTGAACCCGTCCTGATCCATTCAAATACTGCCCCAGAAAGCCTTTATTTTGTAACTGTAGAGCAAACAGAATTCAAAACCCAAGATTGAATTCCATATACATTGCATTTTTTCTTCAGAAAATAAAGCTGCGCGCAAGTCTCCACTCTGTGAAAACCACCCTTGGACGATACAACTCAGAAAGAGATCTAAAAGTTGCCTTAAAGCTTATTACGAGACGGTCTTCTCCCAAAACATGACATAGTAGGACCCTTCATGCTGAAAACTATGCCGCAGTGCGACCCCCTCCCGTCGGTTCTCTAACCTAGGGATTGAAGCTGCTGATCGGCTATTTCTCTCATGCCTAGTTCATTGGCGGTGAAGGTCGTCTGAGCCCAGAGGTCCTTTGAGAGTTTATCCGAGATCGCGAAAATTCGTAGTTTTCGCAACTCAACAGCTTTTTGAAGGTGTTCTCAAAACCGTCAGTTAAAATTTGTTGTGAAGGTGAAGCAAGTGCTGTTTCAGGTATTTCCACCAAACTTCCGCGAGCTGCCTCCTCCTAAGCTGGAGCTGTTTGATTTAGATGAGATGTTCAGCAGTCAAGAAGTGCGCCTTGCTCAGCTGGCCAACAAATGTGAACATTTATTGGAGGCTCATTCCCGGACCACCAACGACGAACAAAACGCTCTTTGCAGGCGAAGAAACTGACCTGGAGTTTTACATTCGCGAAGCAGGCGAGATTCTCGGTGTCAGCTCGAGCCTGCCAACAAATGAGCGCAATCCGAAGAGGATTCTGGAGCACGTGCTCGTCCAGTTGTTCGAGTTCAAAAAGCTGGGACAGGTTAGATCGAAGACTTCTATGCAGCACTGTCCACTGCCATTATTGAGAGAATCCTTTTTGACCGTTGCAGGACCACGATGTGGCTGATGCTATTCTTTACGATGTTGGAGCAGCGGATGATCTGGCGGGTGACGAAGAAATGTTTTCTGATATTGAGGACTATGATGATCTGCAATAAAAATTTTGCTTTTTATTATTGAAAAAAGCCAACGGAATAAAACCAAAAACAGTTTGAAAATTTTTAAATCATCTGCACCAATAAGCAATCCCTCTTTTTCAAATTTTATAACAAGTTTACTGTTTAAAGAAAATAGTAAATTAAGCTTTGCACCAAAAAACACAAAGACAGCAGTGATCTATTTCATTTAAAGGAGTCAACGCACCATGCACTCGACTATCTCGTTGCGATTTCATTTAATTGGCTGCAAAAATTCTATTTGTGTAGCATAAACGGTGTCACAAAAACAACTGTACAGACACATATCACATGTCCTCACAAGAAGTTTCAAGTAAGCAACATTTCCATTATCAATCAAACGAAAATCATGAGTAGCTACTGACGTCGAGTGCATAGCGCAATCTGTTTTTTATCTTTTTGCTACCTTTTTGCGTTTCAAAACAAATTATAATCACTATTTTTCATTGAAAAATACAAGTTTTGTATAATTTCAGTGCCTTCACTTATTAGGGTAGGTGAATTTTTAAAAAGTTCAGGAAGACTGATACTTAATTTCCTTTAAAAAATTGTGGAGAGTCTGTAGTTTTTCATTTAGGAGGAGCGTTTCGATTTGAAAGAGGTTTGTTTTCATTTCAAAAGTGACAAGCTTGCATAGGAGAGAGTTTAACTTGATTTGAAAGGTATCCAGTTAAATTTGAAAAGTGTCGAATTTGACCGTGAGAATGGTATAAGCAAGAGCTTTTACGCTTTTACTGCTTTCATTTCGGGGTTGTAGTGTGAGTCGAAGGGATTGCACCGCTCCTTGACTGCATAGCAATCTTAAGGATCCTTACTCGTTTGGTTTTACGAAATGCAAAAAACACGGTCATACTATTTGAATGGGGTTAATTCTTCTTATATCGCTCGCTTTCCCCGTTCAGACGTACGCTTCAGACCATTTTCTGATAGTTCCGCAGCTCACGCAGCGGAAAGTCTTCAACGCAGTGTTGGAGCAGTTTCAATCATGGCTGCTGAAACAGTGCAACCTCGTATAACCGAACGTGATTTCAACTCCAAACAACTGACCTAGTGAGTGCGAATCAGCTTGCCTTACTTTCTCGGGAACAATTCAAAGGATGTGGTGCGATCGGGCATGTGCTGTATATTCTTTGCTAGTGCAGGCTTAGCTCTAAAAAGGGATGGAACAGTATTTGACATCGCAGGGAAGAATGGTAGTGAGAAGCTACGAAAAGGCACACAATTCTCAGCTGGACTGTTTTCAACTGTCAGGAATGGATGGCATCCACGAAGCAAGTGTTGAGAAAGGGGGGGGGGGGTTCACGCTCATCTCGCTTCATAGTAACGGGAGATTTTGTTGATTGTTAATCAACAGTGAGAACATTACGCTCGACTACGTATACACTATAGCTATAGAAGAACGTCTAGCGATTAGTTTGCTTCGGCTAAAGTAAAGTTTACGGATGTTTAAGAGATACAAGGCTTTTCTAGACCTACACCCACAACAATAAGAAACGCACGGTAGAATAGCCTTAACGACTTTTCAGAGATTCGGTGCACCGAAGGTGAATGTAGTCTCTGTTCGGGCGTTACAACACCATAAAGCCCTGGTGGGTTTCCCTCCAAGGGAGATTTACTACACGTCCCTTATCTGCAAGGATACACAAATTCCAGTTTCATTTGGAATGAAGGACCCCTTTGTAAGGATATTTTAATTTAAATGCTGAAGCGGAAGCCGTTCTCACTCGTCCTTACTCTTACCAGCCAAAAACTACCACTGGCGTCTCCTGAATAGATCGCACTGTACTTTTTCTTAATGTTTTGCCGGACACGGAAGAATTTCGAGTGGAATTGTTTTCAGGTGGTCAAGATCTTTCGCGAGTGACTGTTGGATAAAATTACGAAAAAAGCGTTTGTCTCGCGCAGGTTTATGTTTCGAACGTCAAAGTCTCCTATGGGGAAATTATCATTTGTTGCACATCTCTCAGCTTGGGTGATGGATTCGACCAATACAACCGTACATCATTTCGTCGTACTCCCACACCAAACAGTTTTGGAACACCACCGTTGGCACTTGCTTCCTCTGTTTGTAATCGAATGTACAAATCCAAAAGTAATGGCAGCGCTCGGATGAAAGACGGAGCATTTTCAGTTAAATGCTCCCTGTGTTTGCCTTTCATCGGTTTCCTCGAACGTAGACGAAGGGTGGGATTTCAGAGGTTTTCTCTCACTGCGTGAATCGTACCACTTCGAGTATATCGTCCTCTCGATTCCTGCTGCGCGATGCTGATCGCGTGCTTATCCTCCTTCTGTATGACCCAAGTTTATGAGGCGTACGTTTAGCTCAGGAATAACAGTGGAGTTGAATAGGTGGGCACGGAGTCGGACGCTCCTCCCCTTCTTTGCGACTTCTTCGACGCTCTTGAAAGCTCCCCAAGCCGCTTGTTTCCTCCTGCTCAGCTCTGGCGCTAGGTCGTTGGCCATGTTGACTTCGAGATTCAGATACATGCAACTGGAGCATTCGGAGATTTTCCTTCTGTTGAGCGAGAATGGGGCATCAGAAACTTCTTGTCCGTTCCTCATGAACATCGTCTTCGTAACAAGTCCAACGTACATGGTAGACGTCGGCCAGCATTCGAACAACATGGCTGATTCTCGGTGTTGGGAGCGGCCCACGGGCCGACTAGTTGCTGTTGCTAGTGGGTGTTTTCCTAGCAAGGATCTGTGTGACATTCATCGGTGCGAAAAAAACAGAAACAAGAAGACGAAAGGAAAGGTTCACATCAGCTCGGGAGCCGGAATGCTGAGCGAAGAAGCGGTGCAACAAAAAGGCGACTGTACGCGCAAAACTGCATTCTTTGGGTATCTCTACTTCTAAGAGCAAAAAAGGTTCGCTCCATGTTCGACTTTTCTTGAAACTAGCCACTGTTGGTATTCCGTAGGATTGGTTGTGGAGTCATGTTCGACTCTCCTTGAACCTCGGCATGGTAGAATCTGTCTGTAGAGTTGCTGAGCTCTTCACGAGATTGGTAAACGGCTTTATTGGTGGCTAACGTTTCGGCTGGATCGCCTTCTTCAGAGCCTGGAAGGGTCAGGTCAATTAGGAGTTACCCCACCAAACATCTCTTCAACCCTTACAAAATTCAATGTCAAATTTTTGGAAGCCTGAACAAAGGAGAGAATCCGAGTGTCGTACCTCACCACAGTCCACTGAAGGGCCAAAGGAAGCCGCACAGGGCAAGCAGGGATACGGGACAGCACCTACCCCAGAGGCCGTATTTATGAAGCGGTGGGAGCGGGAGATAAGCGATATCATCTCTCGGCTCTCCCTCCCGCCTTTAGAATGCGAGACTGAGGTAGGGCCTGAGTTCGCGCGTTATATACAGGCATTCCCCCTTCCGGTTGACCTTGGGATCTCTGGAATAGATCCAGAACGCCTCAAGGGCTTTGCGCGCCGACGCTTGAACCTCGTGTCCCAGAATCCTCACCTCAACTCCAAAATCCTCCCCTCCATGAGAATTGATCCTTTGGTAGCCTAGGGCAGTGGATGCCCTAAGCTTCTCCTTACCTTCCAGATGCTCCTTTATCCTCACATGCAGAGGACGGCCAGTTTCGCCGATGTACTTCTCGCCACAAGCTTGACAAGAGATCAGGTAGACTACACCCGTGACGGTGCAGTCACCTTCCTTTCCCCCTGGGCAAACCACACAATTGGGGGTCCCACAAATGCGGTCATATAGTCGATTGCGGACCAACCTGGTCTTAAGGTTGTCAGGTGGAAGATCAATGACCGCAACCAATGTGTCAAACGATTCCACTATGGAAGCCATCTTCGAACTCCTCAGCCAACACCAAGGAGCAATTAACATGTTTGGTTTTTCCATAAGCCAGTTGATGACACTCCTTAAAGAGTGTCTATCGTGCAATATCTTCAGGTGGTCCGGGAGGTATTTTGCGTAAGTAAGGGGATTAGCTATGAGACAACGACTAGCACCCACACTGGCCATTGCCTTCATGTCAAAGATCGAGGCACCGGTGGTGTCACGGCTTCCTTTGTTATACTGCCGATATGTGGATGACTGCTTCATCGTCACCCCCACGCAACATGAAATGAACAAGTGCTTTGAGATTATGAACAGCCAGTCCGAATACATTAAACTTACAAGGGAAAAGCCTTGTGGGGGCTGGCTCCCTTTCCTCAATGTCCAAGTTCAGCTGGCAGGAATAACTATATCACCAAGTGGTATCGAAAGCCCAGCTGCAAAAACATAATTGTCCATAGTCGATCGGCACACCCACATCGGACAAAAGAAGCGGTAGTAACGAACATGTTCCAAACAGCAGCTAGTGTGTGTACAGGAGAAGGTGAGCGGA